>JAADJF010000269.1:2375-212974 GCA_012932015.1 Fusarium acutatum | reverse complement strand
ACGTGGGGGCGGGGGCGGGGTGCGTTCTGTTGAGTCCTTGAAGTTGTTATTAAAAGGCGCCATTGAAGGCTCTTTGCCATGAAACCTGGAACGAGGACAACACTACAGAGTACTAAAGTATGAGGGAGTTGTTAGGGGAAAGTTGAATTGATCTGATTTGCATCAGTTCAAGCTTGCAAAAACGGTATGTTATGCACAAATTTGAATTCAGGCACTAGAAAATCTATCGGTTAAGGTGGACCATGACACTGTTAATACAACTCCAACCCGCCTGACTCCAACCAACACCCAACCAATGCACCCAGACTTTACATGAGCAATCTCCAAGCACCAAGTAACAGCGCCGCGAAACCAGTGCACACACCCATAAGCCACTGGAGTGTCTGGAACTTGACCTGTTCCAGCTTCTCCCTTAGCGCAGCAACCTCCTGCTCAATCTTTGTCTCCGTCTCCTTGATCTTGAGCTCCTGGCCCACAGCCTCCTCCCTAATACGGCCCTTCTCTAAGTTAAGGTCGAGGCGCACGCTGGCTTGTGTACGGCTGATCTCGTCGCGCAGTCGGTTGCTGAGCTTGGCAATGTCGTTTGTCAATCGTTCATGAGCTGTGCGCGTCGTGTTGGATTCAGTAGAATCGGCGGAGAGAAGCTCGGAGCGCAGCTTGGCAAAGTCGACCTTTTGAGTGTACGTTGCTTTTGCCGCATCTTCGCGGAGTACCATTGTTCGGGTGAGATTTTGGATACTGTATGGTCGGTTAGTATGTAAATAGTAAATGTTCAACCGATAGAGCGCACCTCTCTTCAATAACATCGTTCAGCACCTTCATCATCGCAGCCGACTGCTCCTCAGTAAACCCTTCGCCCTGTAATCGCTTAACAAACTTGAGCGTATCGAAGTGGTGATCTCGTTGTCTAATGGCTGTCGCATGGAATACTCGCTTTACAATAGGACTTTCGGCTTGAGGAGAGCGACGTCGAGGAACAGGACCAGCCTGGAATGATGCGAATGACCTCCTTTGATCGCTAGACGGGATAGAGGCAAATGGCCGGGTCGCCCGTGATACGGAGAGCGGAGCGCCCCAGCTGAGACGAGGAAGAAGGAATCGAGGCAGCATCTCAGTTGCTGCGACAGACGGAACTGCCATGTTGATATTTGCCGGGTTGGCTATGGTTATTGGGAACTGCGATGTCGGCGACGAAGATGGAGTTGAGAAGAAATCTACAAGGTAAAGTGATCCGAGGTGACGTTAGTTAATTGAGAAGAGCGGGAAACACCGGCTTTGATTGGCCCCTGAAGCTAGGATATGTCCAACCAATTAAGGGGCGTGCTGGTTGGTTTTACGACCAATTAAGGGAAGGCGGATTTGGCTTGTAATGTAACCCTGACCTCAAGGAGCAAGAAAACATCAGACCTCGATATAGGGTGTCAAAATAAACTCAGCAAAATGTTTCCCAAGCTTATGCTGAGCTGCCTAAGTCTTTTTGTCATCTAGGATCAAGGCCCTGAGTTTTCTTTCCTCCCCTGGCCTGAGATCTGATACCAGGAAAGCAAACGGCAAAAGGATATTGTTGTCCCCTGTTCTTTAGATAAGATTAATGTTTCTTATATAAATTGTCTTGAACTTAATTCAGTAAAATATTCCTCCTTCGAGTCACATCGCTTATTCACCTTCTTTAATTATCCTAAAGTTTGCAAGAGCTAACCATGCTTGTATAACGGCTTGCACCGGTAAAAGTAACCATGCGGTAATGTCGATCAAGCAAGTCGTTTATATCCGACCTACATACTGAATAGTATAACCGAGAAGCGCTGAAAACAGTCTAGAAATATCGAAATAAATTTCAATGATTGGTGTATGAGACTCTGAACGGGGGTATCGGTTAGTACCTATCTTACTACATATGATGAAAAGTTCCAATAACTCATGCTGGTAAGAGATAAACCTACTGCTAGTGAATACTCCGGCGTAGACTCTGTAGGGCTGGCCAGACTCCGTAGGGATTTGATTATGAGAACGGAATCATTCACATCACTTGTTAAATCACCCCTGGGGCCATTCTGATTGATAATACATTATGGTCTGGCTAAATCTCTCCGAATCAATGGCTTCATCGACTACACTTCGGGTCATCATGAATTGCGACTGCTTGGATATAGTAATACGGATTTAATCGAATTCCGAACTCCGTTATCTTAACCCCCCGGCATTCCCTAACTCCGGTTTCCTTGAATTCCCATACCAAACCCCTTCAAAACTGATTCTCGAATTCCTATCAGCCCTACTGCGAAACCGGAATTTGTTCATCACTTCTTCGTTTGTTTGTTTGTTTACGTACACGAGGTCTCTTGGCGCAGCAGTTACACAACCTTAAACCGATGGCACCACCTGAACTGTCAGGCTCTGCAGCCTCTAGTACGACAGGGACTCCCGCTGGCTATGGAAGAGCTTGCACTGCATGTCAAAGAGCTAAATGCAAGTGTATCCTGAGAGCTTCTGGCCAGGATTGTGAAAGGTGCCATCGCCTCGGCAAGCCATGTCAGCCCATGGCAACCTCGCGAAAACGGGTTGCGAAAAAGTCAGCGTCTTCTAGAACCGCTCAGCTTGAAGAGAAACTTGAAGACCTTGTCACTATTCTGCGCGCTTCTCAGCCGTCAAATGGACATTTGCACTCCGCAGGTCCCGATGACTCAAGCCCCTTGATGAACTCCTCCAACATGGGTCACCTCACTAGCCGGTTAGAATCACTAGCAACTGCTGCAGCTTCCTCTTCCTCCTCAGAAACTTATCCTCGTCCGTATACTGTGCCTCATAATTATGATTCAAGAAGCACAGCCAATACCAACCCCATTACCTCCCCATCCAGCATTGGTGAAGATGCCTCCACCTCGTTTGATCCCACCCCAGAAGAGGCCGAAATGTATCTGGCAAAATTCCAACAATGGCTGAAGAACTTTCCTTGCATGATTCTACCACAAGATATAACAGCCGCGACTCTCCGGAAAGAGAAGCCATTTTTGTGGTTATGTATTATGAACATCACCTCCATGTGTGTTGAGCAGCAGATGAAGATGAAAGATCAAGTGCGCCGAGAAATCGCCACGAGAATTATCATAAACCATGAGAGATCTATGGACTGCCTTCAGGGACTCATATGTTACATTTCATGGTCAGTTAATCACCAAGGTTCTCATCGTAGCATATTCTGACACTAGCTATCTAGGGCTGCCACCACTTCAAGTCCAGGCAGGCCGTTTATCATCACATTTTGTCAAATGGCTGTTCTACTTGCATATGATCTCGGTCTTACCAAAGCTCCTGTTGAAGAACAGTACTTCACAATATGTTTCAAGATGTGGGGAGGACGACCTCCTCCACCTCGGCTACGCACTCAAGAAGAAAGGCGAGCTGTTGTGTCACTGTGGTTTTTGACTTCAGTGTAAGTAGCTTCCCTCAGATTATGAACCTTATTGACCTGTATAGCATGTCATCATTTGTCGGCAAGATGGATCCTCTTCAATGGACACCACATATGAGTGATTGTCTGGAAGCTCTCGAAAGAGACAAACTATGGCCATCTGACGAGCTTCTGGCCGCATTTGTCAGATATCAGCTTGTTGCAGACGAGGCACAGAAACTGCTCGTTCGAGATGTCATGGGCGAGTCATCTTCGGCGCCTACATATGTTTTCAGAAGGAGTCTACTCGCCAAACTTCAAGCAGTCCGGGACGGATTACCAGCAAATATGCCTATAACCCGTAAGCCTGACCTGATTTCTTAGCGAAAGACATACTGACAGACTCCAGCGGTTTTGCAAGCACATTCGCTCGCGACAGAGATTCAAATCAACTCCGTCGGACTCTTTATGCAAAACATCCCAGTCAATCAGCGAATTGAAAGCATGTATTCTTGCCTTCAAGCAATAAGATCATGGTACGATGTTTTCTTTGGCATACCTCCAGAAGATGTTCCAGGGGCACCCTTTGCAATCTATATCCAGCTGTCGCAGGTTCAGATCGCCCTCTATCGACTCACTACATCTGAGGATCCTGCTTGGGACAAGGAGTTTGTCCGAAATACAGCAGACTTACTTGTACTACTGGACCAAGTCGTTGAATTCTTCACACGGCTGGATTCTGTCTATAAGATGAAAACAAGTCAAGGTGAAGAAACGGTGTTTGTTATGGGGGCTAAGATTATGAACAACATTCGAATTTCATGGGAACCTACACTATCAAGGCACCTCAGAAACGCATCTTCGATACCGACAAATCAAGGAGCAGGTCCGCCGATGCCAACGCCTCCTCCACCTTCAACGGCTCAGGCATCCATGGACATGGTGAACATTAATATGATTGATTTTGGTGATGTAACTTGGATGGGCGACGTTTTTGGGCCATGGGAGTTTTAGTATTTTGCTTGACGCATGGATACCGGGAAGTAATATTGCACCGAATCCATCTGAAAAAGCACCAAGAAAAGCGTATGGTCCGATTAGTTCTGCGAGCTCAATGGTTGGACGGAATTCCGTTCCAGAAGTGATAGCCAACTCCGTTGACACCACATTCAGCTTTAACACCACAACAAACGGACCCTGGACCAGAAAGTGCACTACGAATTCCTTAGGAGAGACAGTGCTTATGTCTTGTATGGCTGTTTCATCAAATTGTTTAAGAATGCGGTATCCCCAAGATGCCAGGCAACTTCTTGAAAGCCTCAAGGCTCAACCAACTCTGCATCCTTATTTGAATGTCTATCTTTGAATGTGATAAAAATGACTACGCCGACATCAAAGACAGAGCACAGCGAGCCTCACCCCATCAACGGCGATGATGAAAAAACCGAATCGCGTTCAGATACACCGACCTTGAACGAACCCACTCAAGACGAGCAGCCGAAGAAATCAGAAGATGGTGATGGCGATGGCGAACTCACAACAGAGGAGGAGGAAACTGAATGGATATCGGGATGGAAGCTCGCAAGCATGATGATATCCCTGACGCTTGCTGCATTCTTGATGCTGCTGGATATGTCCATCATCTCAACGGTATTTTGCATATTCAGTCCTTGGAGTTTTACTCAATACTAAGGGTATTTAGGCTGTTCCGCGCATAACTTCGGACTTTCATTCTTTGCCGGACATAGGATGGTATGCCAGTGCATACAATCTTGCTAGGTAGGGTCAGCGCTAGGTTGAATCCTCCGACATTTGCTGACCATGAAATGTCACAGTGCTGCCCTACAACCACTTACCGGCAAAATATACATGTACTTCAACACAAGAGTGAGTAAGCTCCAGCCCAACCTATAGTACAGTGTCTCACACACTGCAGTGGACTTTCTTAGCGCTGTTCTTCGTGTTCGAAGTTGGCAGTCTTATTTGCGGCGTAGCCCAGTCGTCTGCTATGTTGATTATCGGCCGAGCTGTTGCTGGAATAGGCTCTTCTGGTATTCAGAATGGCGCTCTTACTATGATTGCGAAGTCAGTTCCTATTCATAGGCGTCCGTCTCTTGTTGGTATTATCATGGGGTTTGCTCAACTGGGACTCATCAGTGGCCCTTTGATAGGAGGCGCTTTTACTCAATATAGCACTTGGCGATGGTGTAAGTCATGTTCATCCTTGTTCAAGACTTATACAAATCCTGACTACAAATCTAGGCTTTTACATCAACCTTCCCATTGGCGCCATCTGTGCAGTTCTGATTCTTTTCGTCCATATGCCCGATCACCGAGCCAGTAGAGACGAAAGCGCTATGCAGATTCTGAAAACTAAACTCGACTTCACCGGGTTCGTCTTGTTCTGCCCTAGCATAGTGATGTTGCTACTGGCCCTTCAATGGGGTGGTCTCGAGTATCCCTGGGACTCTGCAACTGTCATTGGGCTCTTCTGTGGTGGCGGTGTTCTTTTCATTGTCTTCGTATACTGGGAGCATCGCGTTGGTTCAGAGGCCATGATTCCTCTTCCAATTGTGCGCACAAGAGAGGTCTGGGCTTCGTGTCTGTCACAGTCATTTCTGTTTTCTACGGTAATGGTGGCATCGTACTATTTTCCTGTCTATTTCCAATCGGCTAAAAATGCTTCACCTTTCACTAGTGGAGTCAATCTTCTGCCCAGCATTCTCAGCGTTATCTTCGCAGCTGTCGCGAGTGGCGCTCTTGGTAAGTCCTCTTGGCAGAGAACCTGAAGTCACTCAGCTAACAGACAGCAGCTCAAAGGGTTGGCTACTATCTTCCATTCGCCACAGCCAGCGGCGTCCTCTCTTCTATCGGCTTTGGTCTTGCCTCTTCCATGGGCCCCTACGCTTCCACAGCTACATGGGCTGGTTATCAGATCTTGTTAGGTCTTGGTCGTGGTCTCGGTCTACAGATGCCCATTATCGCTATCCAGGCGAACACAAGTGCCGATGTTACTCCTATAGCCATGGCGATCTTGACTTTCTCGCAGACTTTTGGCAGTGCGATCTTTATCACAGCTGCCAATGTCATTTTCACCCATGAGCTTCGCAATGAGCTCGTTGCAAGACTTCCCGATATCAACGCTGACATGATCATCGATGCCGGTGCTGGAGCAGTCAGTGAAGTTGTATCTGGAGCAAATTTACCGCAGGTCTTGTGGTCGTACTCCAGAGGTGTACGTGCGACGTTTCTGCTTGCTGTAGGCACGTCTTGTGCCATGGTTCTTTCATCTTTTGGAATGGGATGGAAAGATATCAGGAAGAAGCCCGCCTCTTCCGCTGTCACTGATGAAACTTGAAGAGAAAATAGCAAAGGCTTTGAGGTTCAAGCACACCGTGGAAATTCGAGCATACATAGAATGGCTGGTTTTTGGGCAATGAACAGCATGGGTCAATTAATTAGAGGCAACAAATAGTATGACAATCTCAGCTTAATTATATCATTATAATAAAATCAATCTTCCATTCTCACTATAATATAATTGCGAATGTCGATTGTGTTTGTGTTTGTAAGTGATATATGCTTTTGCTGTGTCACGATTTGCTTTAGGGTAATTTTTTTCATCAGAGAAACACTGAATAAGGCACCTTATTTATTACTCATGCATCATCAAATCAGCTTTAACCTCACCAAGATTGCGTCCCCTAAGTCCTTGGTTCATTTGCCATCTCATTTTTGGGCAGCAAGACAAGCCACTTTTGTATCATTCAAGGGCTCAGCATCATTCTTTGCAACGATGAACCGGCCAAACCGGCCTCGAAATCGGCAACCTCGTCCCCCACGTCAACAGCAGAATAACCAACGAGGAGGCTCATCACGGCCATCTCGCGCACCTGCAACACCACAGCAAGCATCAGGCACAGTCCCAACAGTACAACAAGTCGTTCCTGGAGCTTCAGTATTCATCATTCTGAAAGAAGACCAGCCCACAGGAGAAGAGACAAAAGGAATAGTGCAGGATATCCTCACGCGGGGCAATCATCCACGAGGTATCAAAGTGCGACTACAGGATGGTCAGGTGGGCCGAGTACAGAGAATGGGCAACACAGCCGCAGCGACGGGAGAGACGGGAAGTCAGACGCAGTCAACAAGATTTACTATGCGATACGCGGATGTGAGGCGAGACGATGAGTTTGCTACTGGGCCTCCACCAAGGAGTTTGGCGGATTTCATACCGGATTTTGATGAGGGTTTGGGGAGTGCTCCGAGTGCTAGCGTTGAGACTGTCAAGTGTCCGTTTTGCGAAGGGTTTGAAGGAGATGAAGCGGCTGTTACACATCATATTGATCGGGAACATCTATCGTAGTTGGATGTTGAAGTTGGGTTTGTCTAATACGTTTGAGCTTGGGCGACAAGGTATAAAACGGTCTTTTGGATATGGATTGGCACATATCAAACGAATGAGGATATGGTTTGCCTGTATAAGTGGTAGTGTACCTTCGAATAGTTTCTCGAGATTCCATCAAGTCATTTAACAGGGGCTATGATGTACTAAGTATGATTCCGATTACACATGATGGTAAATGTCTTCTTGGGTTTGTTCTTCGATAAGTTTGGAGGCATCCCTGTCAGATCTGTTTGCTCATGTAGCATGAGCTTGAGCTGTCGTACGACAAACTACAGCCAGTCTCTCAGTCAGAATAAGTTTAACCACAAATTTTGACGAAAATCAATTTGAGGCTTGCTTTAAGCCAGCGACCACTACAAGATATCAGCCATTGGTTTAAAGCTTCATGCTGAATCATTTCAGTTCCAATTAATGTGTCCAGGGTAATCTTGAAATGCTCCCCCTTTTCCTTGATCGATTGCCGCCTGTTTGTTGATGACGAAAGCCTGCTTGACTCAATCTCGGCCGGCTCGGAAAATCAAGGCGCCATGTCGCTAATTATTGGCTCCTGAATTAGGCTGTCAGCATTGGCACGCCAGGCCAGTGCGAGCCAGTGGCCGCTAGCTCCCCTGGCACGCCGTATTTCAGTACAGGTACGTACCTTCTGCTCCTGCTGCAGTGCTGCACCTCCACTCTCCACTTCAATGCAGCTGTACCTGTGGCTCCTCCCAAACAGAACAGGTAACGTAACCCAAAGTGACCTGGACCTAACCTAACCTTCTTCCTGCTCTCTCCTTTACCAAAACACCTTCAACACCCATTCCTCATCCTCCCTCTCGACGACTAATTCGCCCGCGCCCATCAGTGGAATTCGCATATCCACGTCGTCGCTTTGCTTTCTTTCCCTTCGATTCCTCGCGCGTTCTCTATTTCGAAATATCGTCTCCCGCCACGCGGCATATGGAAGCTCACACTGCGCCAACCGTAGGCAACCCCGGCGTAATTACTGACGATCGATCCGAGATCGATACCAATTCTTCTTCCCAGTCTTTCGACCGAACTCGAGCTTAGGAGCGTCGATTTGAGAAAGGTCCCTTTTACCTCATCATAGGCCACACCGGCGCCATGCCGACTCTGCCCATCAAGTTTCAGGAGCTTGTCCAGCTCGCCAATGTTGGCGTGGACACACAGAGCATTGGCTTCAACTCCTGCGTATGTCCCGCAAACTGCCACCAGCGACTTGGTCGCGTTAAACAACATCGTGAGCTAACTAGAAGCTAGACACTCGAGTCCGACTCCTACGTGTGTGTGCGAGAGAAGAAGAATGAAGCTGCCCAACCTGAGGTTGTTATTATTGAGCTGAAGAATGGCAACAACGTTACCCGTCGGCCGATCAAGGCCGACAGTGCCATCATGCACTGGAACAGACAGGTTATTGCTCTCAAGGCTCAGTCTAGAACACTGCAGATCTTCGACCTTGAGCAAAAGAAGAAGCTCAAATCCTGCACCATGAACGAGGATGTCCAGTTCTGGAAGTGGATCAGCGAAAACGAGCTCGGTCTTGTCACAACAACCAGTGTCTTCCACTGGAATGTCTACGATGCGGGTCAAGATGCCCCCGTCAAGGTCTTCCAGCGCAATGATAACCTCAACGTGAGCCGCTTTCATCCGCCACTAATATGGAATTCTAGTGCTAACGGCGTTTCAGGGCTGCCAGATCATCAACTACCGAGTTAACAGCGATGGCAAGTGGATGGTAGTCGTTGGCATTTCATCCCAGCAGGGCCGTGTGGTTGGTGCCATGCAGCTCTACTCTAAAGATCGTGGAATCAGCCAGGCCATAGAAGGTCATGCCGCCGCCTTCGGTACCCTTCGTCTAGAAGGTGCTCCCCAAGATACCAAGTTCTTCAGTTTCGCTGTACGAACGGCAACTGGCGCCAAGCTTCATATCGTCGAGGTCGACCATCCCGAGTCGAATCCTGTTTTCCAGAAGAAGGCGGTCGACATGTTCTTCCCCCCCGAAGCCACCAACGATTTCCCCGTCGCTCTCCAGGTTTCTCAGAAGTACGGCGTCATCTACATGGTGACCAAGTACGGCTTTATCCACCTCTATGATCTCGAGACTGCCTCGTGCATCTACATGAATCGAATTTCGAGCGAGACTATTTTCACAACATGCACAGACGACGGCTCTTCTGGTATTGTTGGCATCAACCGAAAGGGTCAAGTTCTTTTCGTGACCATCGACGACAACAACATCATCCCGTACCTTCTTCAGAACCCCGCCAACTCGGAGATGGCTATCAAGATGGCCTCAAGAGCTGGACTTCCCGGAGCTGATAACCTTTATGCCCGCCAATTCGAGCAGTTGTTCAATGCGGGAAGTTATCTGGAGGCTGCTAAGGTTGCCGCCAACTCCCCGCGAGGCTTCTTGCGAAGCGCCGAGACTATTGAGAAGTTCAAGCGCCTTCCTGTTCAACCTGGTCAGATGGCTTTCACACTTCAATACTTCGGTATGCTTTTGGACAAGGGCGCCTTGAACCGTGAGGAGACCCTCGAGCTTGCACAACCTGTTCTACAGCAGAACCGCAAGCATTTGCTCGAGAAGTGGTTGAAGGAGGGCAAGTTGGACTGCTCTGAGGCGCTCGGAGATTTAGTCCGTCCTTACGATATGAACATGGCCCTTACCATCTACCTTAAGGCGGAGGTCCCTGCAAAGGTTGTTGCTGGTTTTGCGGAGACAGGCCAGTTTGATAAGATTCTCCCGTACTCGGCTCAGACCGGCTATCAACCTGATTATATCCAACTTCTTCAGCACATCATTCGTATCAACCCTGAGAAGGGTGCCGAGTTTGCTAGTGCCCTGGCTAATAACGAGCAGGGCTCCTTGGTTGATTTGGAGCGCGTTTGCGACATCTTCCAGGGGCAGGGCATGATCCAACAAGCCACTGCCTTCCTCCTGGATGCGCTGAAGGAGAACAAGCCTGAACATGCCCGCCTTCAGACCCGACTACTTGAGATGAACCTCATGCATGCTCCTCAAGTTGCTGAGGCTATCCTGGGCAATGAGATGTTCACTCACTTCGATAAGTCTCGCATTGCCCAACTTTGCGAGCAGGCCAACCTTCCTCAGAAGGCCTTGGAGCTCTATGAGGACCCCGAGGCCATTAAGCGCGTCATTGTCAACATTCCTGGCTCCCCCAACTTCAACCCCGATTGGCTCACCACCTTCTTCGGCAAGCTTTCTGTCGAGCAATCCCTCGATTGTCTAGATGCTATGATGAAGACGAACATTCGACAAAACCTGCAGTCAGTGGTTACCATTGCCACCAAGTACTCCGACCTCCTGGGCGCTGTTCGTCTGATTGATCTCTTCGAGAAGTACAAGACTGCTGAGGGTCTGTTCTACTACCTCGGTAGCATTGTGAACCTGTCTGAGGACCCTGACGTGCACTTCAAGTACATTGAGGCTGCTACCAAGATGGGCCAGTTTAATGAAGTTGAGCGATTGTGCCGCGATAGCAACGTGTACAACCCAGAGAAGGTCAAGAACTTCCTTAAGGAAGCCAAGCTGCCTGAGCAGCTTCCTCTGATCATCGTCTGCGATCGTTTCAACTTTGTTCACGACCTGATTCTATACCTGTACCAGAACCAGCAATTTGCTGCTATTGAGACATACGTCCAGTCTGTGAACCCTACACGAGCTCCCGAAGTCATCGGAGGCCTTTTGGATGTCGATTGCGACGAAAATGTCATTAAGCAGTTGTTGCAGACCGTTAATGCACAGGCTATCAGCATTGATTCGCTTGTCTCTGAGGTTGAGTCTCGAAACCGACTCAAGCTTCTCCTGCCCTTCCTCGAGAAGACTCTTAACGAGGGTAACCAACAGCAAGCTGTTTTCAATGCTCTTGCCAAGATCTATATTGATTCCAACAACAACCCGGAGAAGTTCCTGAAGGAAAACGATCAATACGATACTCTGACAGTCGGAAAGTACTGCGAGAAGCGTGATCCCAACCTGGCCTACATTGCCTACTCCAAGGGACAGAATGACTTGGAGCTCGTCAACATCACAAACGAGAACTCTATGTACAGAGCCCAGGCGCGATATCTCTTGGAGCGATCTGATAATGAGCTGTGGGGCTTCGTGCTGAGCGAGAACAACATTCACCGACGATCTGTTGTTGACCAAGTCACCGCGACCGCGGTTCCCGAGGCCAATGACCCTTCGAAGGTCTCCGTGGCTGTTGCTGCTTTCCTTGAGAACGATCTCCCTCTTGAGCTTATTGAACTTCTTGAGAAGATTGTTCTCGAGCCTTCACCTTTCAGCGATAACCAGAATCTTCAGAACTTGCTTATGTTCACTGCTGCCAAGGCTGATAAGGGCCGTGTCATGGATTACATTCACAAGCTCGACAACTACAACGCCGATGAAATCGCCACTGCCTGCATTGAGGTTGGCCTCTTTGAGGAAGCTTTCGAGATTTACAAGAAGGCTGATAACAAGTCTGCCGCTGTTGACGTCCTGATCGAGAACGTGGTCAGCATTGACCGTGCCCAGGGTTATGCTGAAGAGGTTGACCTGCCCGAGGTCTGGAGCAAGGTTGCCAAGGCCCAGCTTGATGGTCTCCGTGTTTCTGATGCCATCGAGTCCTACATTAAGGCTGAGGACCCCCGCAACTACCTGGAAGTTATTGAAGTTGCTACCCACGCCGGCAAGAACGAGGATCTTGTCAAGTACTTGCGCATGTGCCGCAAGACCCTTCGTGAGCCTGCTATCGACACTGCTCTGGCTTTCTCCTATGCTCGCCTTGACCAGCTCTCCGAGCTTGAGGACTTCCTCCGAGCTACCAACGTTGCTAACATTGAGGAGTCTGGTGACAAGGCTTACGAGGAAGGCTTGTTCGAGGCTTCGAAGATCTTCTACACTAGCATTTCTAACTGGGCCAAGTTGGCAACCACTCTTGTTCACCTTGGTGACTACCAAGCCGCCGTTGAGTGTGCCCGCAAGGCCAACAACATCAAGGTGTGGAAGCAGGTTCACGAGGCCTGTGTGCAGAAGAAGGAATTCCGACTTGCCCAGATTTGCGGTCTCAACTTGATTGTCGATGCTGAGCAACTCCAGACCCTAGTCAAGGAGTACGAGCGCAACGGTTACTTTGACGAGCTCATCAGCCTTCTCGAGCAAGGTCTTGGCCTTGAGCGTGCCCATATGGGAATGTTCACCGAGCTCGGTATCGCCCTTTCCAAGTATCACCCCGACCGCCTCATGGAGCACATCAAGATCTTCTGGTCTCGCATGAATCTCCCCAAGATGATCAAGGCCTGCGAGGAAGCAAACCTCTGGCCCGAGCTGGTCTTCTGCTACTACCATTATGACGAATTTGACAACGCTGCTCTTGCCGTCATCGAGCGACCCGAGAACTCCTGGGACCACCAGCAGTTCAAGGAGATCGTGGTCAAGGTTGCCAACCTGGAGATCTACTACCGTGCTATCAAGTTCTATGTTGAGCAGCATCCCTCGCTCATCACTGATCTTCTTGCAACCCTTACTCCTCGTATTGACGTTAACCGCGTCGTCAAGATCTTCCAGAAAAACGATGACCTCCCTCTCATCAAGCCTTTCTTGCTCAACGTGCAAACTCAAAACAAGCGTGTTGTGAACGAGGCTGTCAACGACCTGCTCATCGAGGAGGAGGATTACAAGACTCTACGTGACTCAGTTCAAAACTATGACAACTATGATGCTACTGAGCTGGCCAGCCGCCTGGAGAAGCATGACCTCATCTTCTTCCGCCAGATTGCTGCTTCCATCTACCGCAAGAACAAGCGATGGGAGAAGTCTATTGCCCTGTCTAAGCAGGACAAGCTGTACAAGGACGCCATTGAGACCGCTGCCCTCTCTGCCAAGACCGAGATTGTCAGCGACCTCCTTCAATATGTAAGTACCAGTCGAGACCTGGAAGTCTCTAATATATTAACGTCTGTAGTTCGTCGATATTGGCCACCGCGAATGCTACACTGGCATGTTGTACGCTTGCTACGAGCTCATCCGCCCTGACCTTGTTCTGGAGCTCTCATGGCGCCATGGCCTCATGGACTTCTCTATGCCTTATATGATCAACATGCTCGCCCAGCAAACGAAGGACCTTGCCCTTCTGAAGGCTGACAACGAGGCACGTAAGGCAAAGGAGCAAGAGAAGGAGAAGACCGATGACAACACACCAATCCTCGGCGCTTCTAGACTCATGATCACAGCTGGACCTGGTGGCATGGGCTCTTCACCCTCGCCTGCACCATATGGCCAGGCAAACGGCTTCGCGCCGCAGCCCACCGGCTACGGTTTCTAGATGCAGGTACCGGTACCGATGTGGCGCTGCCTTCCCTATTATCATATCCGAGGACCGGTAGCGCATAATCAGTATCTTCTTCATGGGCAGGAGAATAAATTCAAAATGGATTCGTACCCGCGGTACCCGCCTACGGATATCAGAAAAGGATAGTTTATTGGCGAGGACACAGATCCTGTAATCATATTTTGCTTCTCCCGCGAGTTGCGCGTGGGGGCGTTGGAAGGAGGATTTTGAGCGATTGACCTCTTACGGGCTTTTGTGGTAGACTGGAGGACGAAGTTCTGATACTAAATTTCGCAGTCAGACGCATGTATTCTGTCGGACTGCTGTATGTTGTATGATAGTACATTGATTTGTCTTTGTTATCCTGTCTCTTTAATGCAACGCTGTGACACGCCATGATAATACTGTTAATCTGCCATAATGCAATCCAGACACTGTTACAAAATGCTATTCTAAACCAAAAACCCTGCATCAATCTCACGCTTCTCCTTCTCGACGCCATCCTTGTGAGGCTTTGGGTCAGAGATCTTGAGCCACTCGCCATTAAAGGCGTTGATGAGCCAATTACGAAGTTCTAGAAACCCATCGTTAGTCCGAGTTTACTACGTCAAAAGGTATAACTTACTATCATATACGATACGGTTTCCGTTATGGAAGAAAATACTGTGGTCACTATCAGGGAAAACGTGAACATCATAGTTCTCTACACCCGCAAGATCAAGCTCATCAAGAAGCGTGAGCGAGTTCTGGAAGTGGACATTGTCATCGGCAACACCGTGCATAAGAAGGAAACGCTTGTTGCTGCCGAGAGCTGTGGCATTGGCGATCATGGACATGTCGTAGCCGTCAGCGTTCTCTTGTGGTGTACGCATGTAACGTTCGGTGTAGATACTGTCGTAAAAGCGCCAGTCAGTGACAGGGGCGACAGCCATGCCATAGCTGAAAGTGCGCCCGGCGTCTTGCTCAAGTGTCTTGAGGGTAGTAAAGCCGCCATAAGACCAGCCCCAGATGGCCAGGCGATCGGCATCGACGTAGGGACGGGAAGCGAAAGACTTGGCAGCGGCGATGTGATCTTGCGACTCCAGAACACCAAGTTGGGAGCGGACTACTACACGGTGCTTGCGGCCGAGGAAACCTGTGCCTCGAGGATCAACAGTGACAACTAGGTAGCCAAGGGCTGAGGCAACGTAGGCTTGGAAGTCAACTGAGAATCTCTTGGTAACAGACTGAGAACCCGGACCGGAGTATTGCTGGAAGAGGACAGGGTATTCCTTCTTAGGGTCGAAGTGAGGGGGGCGCCTTTCAACGTAGTTGACCTCAACGCCATCACCAAGATCAAGGGTGCCGTATTGCATAACAGGAAGCTCGTGGCGACGGGCACGCTCGGCTAGCTCGGAGTTGTCCTCGACGACACGCTCGTAGGTAAAGACACTGGAAGGTGTGGAGATGACCTTTTGGCTGGGAACCTTGGGTCCGCGGTATGACAGGAGGACGAAGCCAGCACCCTTGGAAAAGGAAGCATCGTAGTAAGCCTCAGTCTCAGGGTCAGTCAGAGCTTCGAGAGAGGTACCGTCAAGCTTGACAGAGTAGACATGGCGCTGAATAGATGACTCTTTGGCGGCGATGAAGTAGACCAAATTGTTTGCGAGATCGATTGCTGAGGGGGCATCATCGATTTCCCATTTGCCCTTGGTAAGCATGATGGGCTCAGGGTTGTCGAGAGGAGTAAAGTAAGCCAGGTGATCATAGCCCTCGTGCAGATAAGAGTCAACATATCCATCGTGATCGCGACCATTCTCAGGATCGGCAGGGATATAAGCTGTCTTGTGAGAGATCTCGAACCAACCACCGTCAATCTTATCGACGTCAATGGTGTTGACCGTCTTGCCCTTGCGAGAACCAACGTCGATCAGGACGACCTTGAGAACATCGCTGACACGGTTGGTCTCCTTGACGAGAGCCTTGCCACCCGCCCATAGAAGATTGTTGATGATGCGATCATCGTCCGCAAATTGCCCATCGATATCAACAGAGAAGACATCCTTCTTCGACACGTCGTAGAAGAGCAAGTCAACAACTGGGTTGTGCGCACCAGCCTTGGGGTACTTGATCTGCTCAACCTCGGGATACGCCTCTTCGCCCTCTTCAGGATCGGTGCCACTGGGTCGTTTGATGAAGAACTGGACTGGAAACTCGGGAACACCCGTCTCGTTTGTGCGAAGGAAGGCCAAGTACTCGCCATCGTCAGACCACCATGTAGCGCTGCGGCCACCAAAGACTTCTTCCTCGTAGACCCAGTCGGGAATGCCGTAGAAGTACTCTGGGCCACCGTCCTTGGTAATCTTGACAACGTTCTTCTTATCGTCCAACTTTCGGATATACAAGTTGTTGTCTTGAGTATATGATATAGCGTCGCTCTTGGGACTCCATGTAGCGAGCTGAATTCGAGCATCAGGCTTGCCAGGGACGAGCGGTTCAGCTTCTTGAGTCTCGACATCGAGAATGAAGTAGATGGCGCTGAAAGAGTGACGCCAGTTCTTCTTCTTTTCAACACCGAGAAGGACCTTCTTCAAATCGGGGCTGGGCTCGTTCCATTCGGGAGAGTATTGGTTTCCTTCGTAAACAAAGAAGTTGTCCTTCATCAATGTTCGTGACTTGGAGGCTTTGACTTCTGTATCAATGGGCGACCTGGTCTCCTTATCGCTACGGATATCCTCGACAACGATGTATGGCTTCTCGCTAGCTCCAACCTCGAGTAATAGACCGTCCTCTCCATCAGGGCCGCCAATCCAGCTGATACTGTGTGACTTGGCCTGCCAGAAGCCACTGAAGAGTTGATCCATTGTAACAGCCTTTCCTGAACCTCTGGTCGCAGCGTCGGGATCGTGCTCGGTATCGCTCTCGTGATGATATGAACCGAAGTAGAGGAACGTGCCGAGACCAATGAGCCAAGCTGCGACAAAGACAGAGCCGACAATTATGAGAATGCGTCGCAATCCTCTATCCATGGGCTCACGATGCAGGGAAGCTCCAGGGCCGAGGAAAGGACCCGTCTCTAGGTCATCCTCTTCCTTGAGGGGATCATCGTCCTCGAGGGCTCGAGAATCGCTGTTATCTCTTGAAGCGTCCATCATTGTCTTCTCTTGTATCCTATCGAACACGAGACTCGTCGTCGAAGCCGAAGAGATAGAATCGTCCGAGTATCGACGGTCGCTGGCAGGGCTTAACGGGGACATATTTGAAGCCATTATTAGAGGAAGGTGTCCTCCGTTGTATATCGTGTTGGTTGTTGGTGGTGTTTGTGGTACGCGAGTCTAGTTTATTGGTGCTGGAACATGTTGCGGTGCGCGCGGAAGCGAGCGTCAGAGATTGAAATGAATAACGATAGGCTAGTCAGAGCAAACAAATGAGTCGGCAAATGGTTGTGGATGAAAGAAAAGAAAGAAACGAGGCGTCAATTGGATCTGTATTCGGTTGTCAATAGAGACTAACTAACGCGAGGGGATGATGGGCTATGCTAAGATGCTAATGCTACGTCTAAGCTTGTGCTCGTGCTCATGCCGGCTTGTCGCATCGGGCAAAGCTTCTGATGACGTAAGCTAGCGATCAGTGAGTTTCACATTAATGGTTTGTCTCAATCAATCTGCCCTCATACATTTACTCTCCAAATTGTATGATATCGTGCATTACTCTGTATCAAGTCTCAACTTCTTCGATACGATGTGAGGTCCGGCGCATGCAGCATCATCCATCCCCCGGCCTCCGGGCCCCGGATGCGCCCCACTCATGATGCGGCCGGGGCAATAAATCCGGGGTATTATAATCGCAATTGGGATCAAGGTCTATAGAAAAGCATTCATTTAGTAAAAGGAAGATTTCAAACTGATGAAAAACAATACTATAAAAGTTGAAGAAATAACAGAGATAGTGATACTACCAAAGAAAATTATAAAGGGTATCCTCGCAATCTCCGGCTTAACATCGAACTAAGTTAATGCGTCAACTGAGGCGCCTCAACGTTGGCGCCCTCAATCTTCTCAACCACACAAGCAGTCCCATACGCACTCGCCTGTGCAAAGCCTCCCAAATCTCCAGTCTCAAAGCGCAGGCAAATGATGGCATTCCCACCTCTCCTCTTCGTTTCTTGCACAACCCGGCTGATAGAGTCGTTGCGGCACGAGTACAGCATCGAAGTGAACCAGGTCAGCTCGCCGCCTGCCATGCTCTTTATAACCATGCCGATGCCTGCGGCGATGTTGCGTGAACGTACTGTGATGCCGTAGACTGCGCCGAGGACTTTGGTGATGCGATAGCCGGGGAGGTCCATCATTGCTGGGATGTGTCAGTGGAGTGGGCCGAATTGAGGATAATGATGACTGACTTGTGGTTATACAGTTGTCTGTCTCAGTGAACTATCGTGTGTAAGTAAGATTACCTTCAGCAGAGATATGAGAGAATACTCACGCAGTGCAAGTCGGACAAGTGCGCGGGAATATCTGCAACCTCCTCATGGTTCTTCTTCTGGTCCTTTGCTGATCCAAAACCAACCATCTTGACGTTATGTTCCAAGTCGTATTAGTGTAGATAGTAGTAATACTTCGAAAGGTGCAGTTCAGCGGATAGGCAATTGAGAATATGATTTTGTCTGATGTCATGTAATCCTTCATACATAACCAAGGAACCAGTTCCATCTTTATAGTCCCATAAACACCTCAATCCCCAATCCCATATCCAAGGCTGAAAGCCAAATAACGCCCAGTCGATGTGGTGATGCCGATCTACCCGCCAATCACCCCACACGCAATTCTCGCATTCATCGTATCTGTCCCGCCCATGGCTTGAGATGTCATCTCAGGATCTCATTTGCTGGCCCTACAGCTTACATCGAGTTCTTAGTGGTCGACCTCATCGCCTCGTTCAACCCACGCTTGGTGGCTGTGCTGTTCAGCTTGTGGACACGTGATGACGTCCTGCCTCATAAGGCTTTCATACCTGCTTTTTGGTCATTTAATTCAGTCAATACTGTCATATTGATTTCAATACGGTCGGCGGGATGTCCGGTCCGGGGGTGGGGCCGTTACTTCGGGGAGGGCCGTCGCAATTACATGTAAAATACACGAACTTCTGGCTATACCATACAATTATAGGCGCTATCAAGTATAGTAATACTAACATAATATGTATTCCTCATTCATACAATCATTAATAACCATCAGATCTTAGAAGTGAAACAGACGGCTCGATCTGTTATGGGCAGCCTTCTCAGCGGCCCTCTTTCTGCTGCCAAACTTCTTAACGCGAGCAGCATCGCGGGCATGCAACATGACAGCGCTGTCGGTATCACGGCGCTCATTAGAAGAATCCTCAGTGAAGTTACACTGAGGCTGCTTCAGTCTGTTGCCAAACTCATCAACAGCCCAGATCAGAACACCGTTGGTCCAGCCGAAGCCCTCAACGACTTCGTACTCTCCACCGCCTCCTGCAACGTTGGTAGCGTTGTCGGCGTACTTCTCAAACATGATGCCGTCGGCCCCCTCAGCCGCTGACTGAATTCGAGGTAGATCTGAAGTTGTTCCTCCGGTTGCGCGCCAAGTGCAGAAAGTCGAGTCCAGATATCGCTGTGCGAGACGAAGAGCCAGTCTACGGACCTCGATGAAAGAAGGATCCATGATTCCGAATGTCGCAGGGACCTTTTCAAGTCCTGACATGAGGATGTGCATCAGTGGAGGCCAGACATTAGGCTGATCCCACTGCTGTCCCGACTCGACATTACTAGCAGGAATACCGCCCTGACGGGTATCAAGGTAGTACGAAACACGCTTGTAAGCATTGAGGACAGCATATGGGTTGTTCTTGAGATAGTCGGGGGCAGCACCCAGCCAGAAGGGGTAGAACTGGGTAGGACTGAAGAAGACCTGCTTGCCCTTGGGAGCATTCTCCTTATCAATCTCGGCAGTGTTGTTGTCGGTTGGGTAAAAGATCGACTGTGCCTTGGAAGTCAAGTTGTAGTCGAAGTAGCTCCAGTGGGTCTCGTTCCACATGAAGGCGTGCATGGCAAAGCTGCGATTGGCAGCGACTTCGCGCCATTGACGGCTGGCACTGCTATTGCCTGTCTGCTCATAGAACTCGGCAATGGCGATCTCGTTTCCGTACAAGATCGAGTTGAGATCAACAGGGATGATGTTTCTGGTGTTGAGGTATCGGAGAGGGAAGTAGTTGTCGCGAATAGCATCATCGGGCCTGGCCACCCACTTGACTATGCGATTGTTAGAAATAAGATTCAATTTTGATCAAGTTTATGAACGCACCTGAGTAGTCGAGACCACTCTCTGCACCACTGGCGAGATTTCCGTACAAAGCCTCCTTTGTCTTGAAGTTGAGTTCTTCGCCGCCGCTGTAAACCTCACCGGATGGTGAGTAGTAAGACTCGTTGTTTGCAGTAACATAGTCTTCGCGGTACGACTCGGGTCGTGGTCGAGTGTTGGAAACATTATAACTGTAGAGCATGTTAGTAGCAATCAAGGCACAGGGGTCGATAGTCATACGTGTTGAGGTAGTAAGTCTCATTGTTAATGTAGACCGGAACCGAACGGTTGGTCATGAAGAACTCGTGCTCCTGCACTAGCAAAGGCAGAGCACGCTCAAGAATATCGGTATCGTTGGTGTGCTCGATATAGGCCTTGATCATCTGAGACAGCAGAGGAGGCTGAGATCGGTTGAGGTAGTAAATACGAGCGCCATTGGGAACGAAGCCGTACTCTTCAATGAAGTCAAGGAAGTTCTCAATTGTGTTCTTTGCAATGTTGATGAAAGAGCCACCAGTTCGAAGAAGACCCTCGATGATCCAGTACGAATCCCAGTAATAAGGCTCACGGAAACGACCACCAGCAACGACGAAGGATCGGTTGACGGGGATGAAACTGTTGGGGCAATCGCTGCAGTTCTTGGAGTCTTGGTCGTAGCGGCGGGTCAGATCAGGCCAAATATCGATGACCTTTTGTGTGAATTCCTTGATGGCAGTGTTGTTGATCTTGTCGAGGAACTTGGGATCTGTTTCAAGCTCATCTTCTGGGACTTCCTCGAGCTCACCACCAGCATCGTCGAAGTAGTCACTGAGAAACTCCGTGAGAGCCGAATTGTTACGTAGAGGCTTATCCAACTTGTCAAAAGCATCCTGGATCTCACTCAGAGGACGAATAGCTGGCCTTGAGGTGAATTAGTATCTGCAATGACTCTAATAGTGATAACTGGGTGATTACTTACATATCAACAAAGGTCTTGGAGTCACTGAAGGGTTGGGCAAGCTCAACCTGCTCGAGAATGTCTCCGTGGCAGTAGATTGGTGAGTCGCAAGGTGCAACGACTGTGCCGTTCACGTATAGAGCAGATACGGTTGTCGCTGACGCAGCCAAAGCCGCAGCGATATGTCGTGGAGACGGCATCACGGATTACTTCCTCCAAGATAAAGAAAGCTACTGAGAAGTGCCAATTGAGTAGTGAAGAAGCAGGGTGGTATTCACAAGGAGGAGAGGGGATGAGAGAGAGTATATTTATATATACAGTTCAAGTTGCATAAAGTCACAAAGCGTGTGACTCGGCCAAGCCAAGAAGAATCATGACATGATATTTAGTGAACACGAACAGGATTTGAGCCTGTCATGGGTTTGTTTAGTTGCTAACATAACATTTAGGCTGTCAGCCAAGAATGGAATGGAAGATGGAAACCGGGGGTTGCTAAAGCAAAGAAAGAGCTCAGCTTGACGATCATTATCCAATTTTCCACATTTTCCCTTTGACTTGACACCTCCACTACGAGCTTGTGCAGTTCAAGGTTCATGGTATTGTAAAGCTAGCGTTTGTTTTGCCAAGAGGCTTAAATTCAACTTTACATCATGATATCAAGATGAATGACCTAACCAGAGCTCTACCCATTGAGTTTCTATTCAATTGAACTGTTGTCTAATCAATCATTGCTTCTATCATGAGTTTACAGTAATTAGATACAAAATCAGTCATATTCTCTGTGACGTGATATCCTCTACACCCCAGAAGCCACAGAAAATAAACAAACCAAACGTGGAGAAACGTCTGCATCCAATCCTTGTTTCTGCTTTTATTCCCCGCACTCTCCCCTCTTAGCTTCGGCATCATTTACACGCTGCTTGCAGCTTTATTTGACCGATTGGCCAGTGACGTCAAGAAGTCCCAAGTCCCAAGTCTCCAAGTCTCAAGCGTTGGGAATAAACGTTCCCGCAGGGCGCGGAATTAAACCAATTCGACCAAGTGCATAGCCTACGAGAAGTGTCAGCGGCGTTCTTGGCTCGCCCGTTGGGAAGAAGATCAAGCAAACGGTAGACTAGACCTCGATCGAGTACTGATTCTCGGTGTAATAGGACCGACAGATGCCCATTTTCATGACTAATTCCCCCATGCTTGTTGAGGCTGGTGATGCAGTGAATCGTCAGCTTCAGTCTCGGCAATTCCGTCAAATATCTTGACACCTGCCTGAATAGTTCTGAGATGTCAATATAGTTTGCGCAAGGTCGTCGATCATCATCCTGGCCCTGGCTCTGATCATAAGAAATTGACCGAGACAATACCGTTAGTGACTAACACCAAGAACTGCCGGTCGACATCTAACCTTAATCGTGAAGATATCTCTAAAGAGCAGCCTTATATGGACAAGTCTACTATAAAAATCTTTCGATGGCTGAAACGTCTCACAGTAGTTCACTAACATGTGTAAGGAGTAGGACCGAAAGAGCAAGCTCTAGATCAAATGCCAGTCTATCCTTTCATCTATTGGGGCACATATACACTGCCCTTTCCAATCTTTTGCTGGGCACTGGAATCTCCGCCCTCACATAGAACCTTTTCAAACACAATCTTCAACCGTCTTAGAACCTCTTCCTCATTCTGCGCAACCTGGTAGTGCGTCACTAACCGGTTACACATGAACTTGAGCCCAGCTTCTGCGCCAATCTCAATGAACCGCTTCTCACTGCATCCTGTCGCCTTGAGGTTCAACCACACCATGTTCGTCTCCGTCGGCTCATCAATCGTGCCACCCATGCTCGTCCAGAGGTCGTCGACCTTGCGTGCCATCTCGTGAGACGCCTTGAGAGGCCCATCTTGGCCGTTGGGTGATTTTCCAAAGGTCTGCTCGATAGCGATACGTCCTGCAGATGTGAGAACACCGGATTGTCGTAGACCGCCGCCAATGGACTTGCGGACCCAGCGGGCGTGCTTCAGTGTGGCTTTGGGCCCAACGATAACACTTCCTGCCGGGGCACCAAGACCCTTGGACAGGCATAGGCTGATGGTGTCAAAGTAGGAACAGTATTCAGTCAGAGAACCTGCTCCCGAAACGACTGCCTCCCATAGTCGTGCGCCGTCCAAGTGTAACTTAATGCCGTGCTCTCTAGAGAACTCAGAAATTCGCTTGACTTCGCTGAGAGGCATGACCATGCCGTGAAGAGTGTTCTCCAAACTGATAACACGTGTAGGGCAACCGTGAACATCGTCATCCAAAGTCACATTCTCCTGGATCTCTTCAAGCGTCATGTATCTGCCATTTTTAGGAATGACAGTCTGAATCTGAGCCCCTGTGAGGTTTGAAGTGCTACAAAATTGTCAACCCACTAAACTTAGGACTAATCTTTTAGTACTTACCCGCCTGCTTCAGCGGTGAAGATGTGAGCTCGGTAATCGCACAGTACTGAGTAAGGAGGCTGTGTGAGAAGAGATCGAAGAGCGAGCTGGTTTCCCATTGTTCCTGAGAGGACGAAAAGACCGGCTTCCTTGCCGGTGCGTTCTGCAATATAGGCTTCAAGGTCGTTTGTAGCAGGGTCCTCCTGGAAGACATCGTCAAGTAGAGAGCATGATTTGACAGCTTCCAACATAGCTGGTGTTGGTGTTGTCACCACATCGCCTATACCAACCAATGTTAGAGTTTGACATCTCAACTTGCGTGTGAGTTACATACTGCGGAGGTCAAGAGCTGCAGGCCCTTTAGCACCGAGCCAAGCATTATGAGGCTTCTCAGAGATAGCGTCTCCCATTTTGACAGGTGAAGAGGTAAAAGTCCGCTGTGAAGAAACAATTGGGCGTGCTATTAAAGATATCGATAGAGGCCGGAGAGGATATTTTGACAAGTTGCGAACTGCCGAAGATACGATAAGTCGAGAAGAACGACTCATCATGATAGAAGAGCGAATTAGACTCAAGAGTCTCTCAATCTCCGCAGAACGGAACAATAGAGTCAAGTCGCTATAGGGCGTAGAACGGGGTACAACCTCCACAAAAAACGTGTCGATAGTGAGGGGAACACGGAGCGAGTCTTGGCCGTTGGAAGAGCCGATGCCGCCCCGTCTCGGCTCCGGAAGCGATATCGATATTGATATCAATTAATGGAGCCTCCCCTCACAACACTAATCTTCAAGGGTCTACCATTATCAAACGGTGCTTATTTCCGTTTCATCTGTAAAACAGCATCTTTACAAAATCTCTAGTTTTGCTTATAGATGCTTTGTAATGAGGCCATCGGCTGGGTTCAGCTATTTAGTTAGTGTCTTTCGCATTGTTTGATCGTCATTGGGATGAGAGTTAACAGCGGGCCTCAATGCTATGCTATACGAGCTACGATTATTTTCACGTGGGAAATCGAAGAGTACTGTACGGATACGTATGGAACTGCGTCAGCCCGTTCATCGTTATCAACCCTGGGAGAATATCATTATCAAACTAGATTAAGCAAGCCTCAACACTTTTTATATTACATGGCGTCGGTGCTTATCACTGTTTTCAGCTGCCGACGCTTGTTAGATTGCCGGCTTCATAGTCTGACAGGAACAGATATTTTAGCCAATGAAGCACCGCCCTGCGTACGTCGTATTGGAACAAACTCGTGTAACGGCCTGACCATCCCTTTAATCCTGAGGCTGAGGGCGTGCCTTAGCCCAAGATCAACGGATTAGCGGGTTGATTCTCGAATCCTTCTGGGGACAAGATGCCGTGATTACCGATTTATTGCCCCCTCATGCGACCTTTGTGTTATTAGACACATGTCACTGCTGCCATGTTATAGCAGCCCTGTTGCACTAACGATCTTCTTCTTTATTATCTCATTTCTCTTGATGTGCGAAATTTCTCATTATGGCTTCTCGCGTGCCTTATCGTGTGTTCCTCTCGTTGATACCTCTCGTCTGCGTGGTCGTGCTTCTATCCAAGCAACCGTTCTTCGATCGTTCACATATTCATCGCATTACTGATACAGACATCAGCGTTTCTCTCTCGCTTCCCCGACTTAACTTTTCAAGGTCGCATCACGAATATTACGCCTCAGATGCCGCACGCTCGTTATGCGCCTCACATGGTTACACTGTCTTCAACCCTCATCCCGATGCGCCAAACGGTCGCCGCAAGATTTACGACCTCTTCATGGTCAATACAGAACTGGACTTTCTCGAGATTCGACTAAAGACCCTTTATAATTATGTCGATTATTTTGTTGTCGTTGAGGCACCACTTACCTTCCAGGGTGGCCCCAAGGACCTTGTCATCCGCGACAACTGGAAACGCTTTGAACCTTACCATGACAAGATGATTTATCATCAGCTCGAGTATCCAAAAGACTTCAAGCCCTTGCGTCATTGGGATCGGGAAGACTTACAGCGCAACGCTATGTTCGACCAAGTCTTCCCAAAGCTCACTGGCGAGCAAACCCCAACTCAAGGCGATGTCATTCTGGTTGCCGATGTCGACGAGATTCTGCGTCCAGCAACGATGCTGGTACTTCGGACATGCAACTTCCCTCGTCGCCTGACCCTTTCGTCCAAGTTTTATTATTATTCCTTCCAGTTCCTCCATGATGGGCCCGAGTGGCCATTCCCACAGGCAACCTATTACCAAGGCATGCGTAATACCATTCTTCCTGGAAATTTGAGAACTGGAGATGCAGGAATTCCTCTTCTCAGGGACTTGGAAAAGGGAACATTGGCCAATGCCGGTTGGCACTGCAGCTCATGCTTTTCGACAATAGGCCAATTTCTGAACAAGATGGCCAGTTTCTCGCATGCGTGGATGAACCATGAATCCTTCCGCGATCGAGATCGTATCGCAAGTGCGATACGTGAAGGTGTTGATCTATGGGGACGTAAAGAGAATACATTCACTCGAATAGACAACAATGCCGACCTTCCGACTTGTCTACTTGAGGATCGGGAGAGGTTTCGATATATGCTGGATCGAAGTGGCAAGACCGCGGGGTTTAGCGACTACCCATGAACTTGACTTTTGTGGCGGATGATTATGAGAAATGTATCTAGGCATGGTTTGTTTTGGTTTGGTCTGGTTCATGATTTCTGGATGAGTTAGTTATGAGAATCGAGATACCCCTTCAATAATGAAGTGTTTCAGCCTCCAACAACTCCCAAGCCTCAACTTTGGAGTAACTGTGCCTCGGTACGGAATCTTCACAACTGTCTTCGACATTTGTGCACATGAATACTTTACTGTTGACCAGACACTGTTAGATATTGTTCTCTATTGTCATGAGTACGATTTGACGTGTGTCTTGATCAATTTAAGATCCTCCTCTGAAGGGAAGGAGTCACATTCGTACAATATTCAAGGGGGAGGAAGGAAGGAAGGAATGTGCCGAAAACAGTGGTCCTGCGACGGCAACAACCTTCTTCCTAGACCTAGCCCATTTCACTGGACTTGCCCAGCTAACGGTGACCTACCTAAGTCAGGCATCCATCCATTGTCGAGAATCCACCCTTGGGCAACTTCTCTCCACCATCACGACTCTCAATCAGCAACATCGACCTTCAGTCTCTGAGGTCAGCTCTAGTCTAAGCGATGACCGAGTCACATCGCGATCCAATCGCTCTCTGATCCTCATCACGTAGCGTCACTTTCTCCGCAGCTCCTCAGCCCCTTGACTACCAGGTGGTCCAGTCACGATAGCCTCAGTGTCAGCTCCCAATAAGCATCCCAGGGTCGGTCGTATCAGGGGTTCAAAAGTCATTCGGAACTTGAGCCGTGTGAGGGTGTCCATTTGCAGAAAAGCCATTGTCTAGCGCAAGACGTTCGATTCGTTCACAGTCGTTGACGGCGCTCCAATTAGAAGCCCGAGTCCACCTTTTCCAAACCTCGAATTCTATTTCAATTCCGTACGAGGAAGTAATAATTTCGGCCATTTCCCACACGATAATTTCTTCTTATTTCTATTTCTACTTTATTCTAACCATACGCCAATACGCCTTGCACTTCTATCCGTTGAAGCTCACTAACATTTTACAGGACGTTCAGTTGCGCTGTTTGAACCATCTTACCACTCCGTCTCCACCCCCGTACCGATAGAGCCCTCCGCTCCGCCTCCGTTCACCGCCGCCCCCGTCTGATCGGAGCTCCCAAGGGCTGTCCGAGTGCGCAGCGTGACCTCATCGCAATTGCTCATCCCTTTCAAATTATCAAAGCTGAATATCGCCCAGACTTGTTCCAGGCCAAGCTTTTTTACCATTTGTTCTATTCGTATAGGCTGTCCTTGCTTCTTCACCTATCAACAATGATCTCTCGAGCAACAAGCTGCAGCACGATGGATTACCCCTACCCCGACTTAGAAACAGACAATACTGTCAAGGAATAGACACCCCTCGGAAATAACTCACACCTACAAGGCTTAGAGACATGGAAGCGACCATGTAGGAAAGGGACCCGTTCATCGGAAGCACCTGGCCGTTCAAGAAAACGACAACACCCAGTCAGAGGCACCCACGATATCCTTCCCTGCTGCACCTCAGATCCTCACCAGTTCGTTCGCTCGGCCGGGGTGTGGGTGCGGGCGGGAACGCGATGCGCTGCGTGATGCGAGGCGGGATTGACAGGGCGATGAGCCACTGCAAAACTGGCGTGCGGCGCTTGTCAACTGCAGCGATGAGTTGGCCAACGCATCAAGTGGTCCGTGTGTAGCCTCCTAGAGTTTCCCTCATCAACAACCCCCTCCCTCACCTTTTTTCTTTCGTACTTTCTTGAACTGCAGATTTAATTCTCTGTTTATCCTACTATTTGGCGATACTCTACAGCTTCTGGTTTACTTGTTGGGCTTTTTTCAATTGAAAAAAAAGTCTCTTGGCTGTGAAAATGGGTGTTGATAAGTATCCACACCCAAGCATCACCTGGACTTTCTCCGCCTCACATTGACAACTCGACCCATGTCATCTGGGACATTCGATTCTTTCCAACAAACAGTCAATGTTGAAAATCCATTCAATGCCTATTAAAATCGCTCATTATCCTCTCAACTAACACGGGTTTCGGCGATACAACTCAGAAAGAGTCTATCTCTTGCCACTATTCTTGACTAACAAAACACAACTCAGTCATACATTAATTCAAACTCGAATCTGGATCTGGATCTGGTTCCCTTGTCTATAAACACACGCGTCTTCCCATCAACTACCAGGCTTAAAAACTGAACAAACATTTTCATAACGACATAATCATTCAGTCATCAGCCGTTTCTAGTCAGCCGCTTGCAGATTACTTACACAAGCTGTGGCCGACAACTGCCCATGCTTTACTCGATCAAAGTATGTTCCAAGCAGAAAAACAACATCCAAGAATCATATCGTCATCATCGTCAACAGCAGCAGAAAAAATAGCGCCATCAACAATGGCAACAGCGCCTAGGCCCCCAGTGAATAACAAAAAGAAACAGTGAGGA
The DNA here is from genome assembly GCA_012932015.1 of Fusarium acutatum. Taxonomy (NCBI): domain Eukaryota; kingdom Fungi; phylum Ascomycota; class Sordariomycetes; order Hypocreales; family Nectriaceae; genus Fusarium; species Fusarium acutatum. Next base: position 184,112 of record JAADJF010000269.1, on the reverse strand, counting down.
GTGGCAAGCGCCAATTCCTTATACAAAAACGGCGTCCCTTGGGAAAAGACCTTTTCTCCTTTCTAGCCAGTGCTGGGTTTCTTCCCACCATGCAAGATTATGCTCCGTCCATTAACAAAGAAAAGTGTCATGGTTTTTCCAAGACCTGGGTAGTGGCGACATGAGAACAGCGAAGAAGTCTTCGAAACCCAGTTAAAAGCTGCGTATGGGCCAACAGATATCTGGAAAAATCATGAGCTCGTGAGAGAGGAATTTATATATGTTTACCCTTGGTCTTTTCACTCGCTTGTCATAAGCCGGTCTTGTGCTCTGTTGGCCCGAGACGCAAGCAAAGAAGCCTTTGTCTGGCAGTTCTTGGAACAACTAGCACAGACGTGGACGCTTGTTACCTCTTGAGTCAGAGGGCGTGGAAACATCCCCAAGCGAGTGTTACAGCCACCACACCAGCGAGTTATGGCGCTGATTATGGTCGCGTGGCATACTTCATTAGAAACTCGACTACTGCGTCAAGGTTTGTCTCTTCTTTGGCGCTGATACCATAGCAGCACACCTCACGGCCACGTATGCTCTTCAGGTCTAGCTCGTCAATCAACTCATCCACCGAAAGCTTATCCGGAAGATCGGACTTATTCCCCAGGATGAGAAGTGGTATACCCTCAAGCGACTTGCGGCTCATGAGATCATGAAGCTCTTCCTTAGCTTGGGGAATCAATGGTGTATCGGCAATATCCACGATAAAGACGATGGCGCTCACGCCTCGACAATATCTTTCCCACATGGTTCGAAACCGGGGCTGGCCGCCAATATCCCAACACTTCAAGGTAACATGTCCGCGCTGTACCTTTTTCATGTTGAAACCAACGGTGGGGATGGAGCTATCATCTGGAGTTAGCGCTGGGACATCATGACACAGTTGAAATGTCCGGACAGGCTGCAGCGAGATCGAGAAAATCCATGGCAAGAGCCAGTATTGGGAAGCGCTTACTCGAGAGTGAATTCACCGCCCTACAAACGTGACAGTCAGCTACAAGCGGTCAAGCGAAAAAAAAAAACGACACATCGGAACCTACAGCGAGAACTCGTAATAACGAGGTCTTTCCAGCATTTTGCAAACCAACCATCGTCACTTCCATTTCCATCGCCCTGGGAGTCATTATCAGCATGTGGGTTCAAAAGCTGCGGCACCTGTGAAGAACAGCGAGTCGCAAATGAACCGGGGATTTCTGTTGGTTTCCGTGGAAGCAACCTCATGATTATGGCTACTTACCAGAACATGCGCATGAGCCAATTGTAGACCCTTTGGAATAATCCTGCCATATTTGCTATCGGGTCACGAAAAACGTTGGTCGGGCTGCGGTAGGCGGTCGGGTGAAGGCGGGGGTGTTGATTGGAAGAACGCTGCAGCTTGTCGCAAAGACGAACGAGAGAAATGCCGTTTCTTTTGAAAGCTTCTTCTTTTTGACAGAAGAACACAAAATGTCTCGATTTCGCGAAAGACGGTAGAAGATGTGGTGGGCGGGGGGTTTTATGGGCGGACAATTCTTGTTGGTGCTCAGATGCAGGGTCGTGGTCCTTGGTGACAGAAGCGAGAGGAACAGCAGGATGGCGGTTCAGGAAAAGCGACTTGTATGACGGTGGCAAGCGACAAGTAACATCTGCACCTGCAAAGTTGTGCGCGCCAGCGTCTAGGCGTTTGGAACAAGGTCGGCGTCGGCGTCGGAGGCGGGTTCGAGCGGCGATGGAAATAATGAAGGAGGAGAGGCTCGTGGTGCAACGACGAAGGAGCAGTACCTAGATTGGCACAGGTGACGCCTAGGCGGAGGCACAAAAAAAGTGCCCCACCTGGGACGAGATGATGGCCGAGACAGTCAAGAGAGACGCCAGAAAGGGCACCCAAAAGACACCAGCAGAGACCACCAACGGGCACGAGCCTTTGGGGCCTTGAGGGGGCAAGGAATGGGGAAGTGGTGGGAACGACCCGTGCCTGGCGGCGAAAGTAGCGTAGCTTTTAGCGCAGATGCAGCGCCAAAGGAGCCAAGAGAGGTTACCGAGAAAGATTTGGTGCTGTAGATGGTTAAGTCGAGTGTAAGCGCGAATATCAAACTCAACGCAGGTCGAGGTACTTGGCAGTCGTGAGACCGGCAGCTATCTTACTGCTAGCTAAGGTACCCAGGTAAGCTACTAACTAACCCAGGGTATGTATCGATGGCAGCAGGAGAGCTCGAGCTCCAGGTCAGGCCAGGTCCGGAGGCCTAAGGCAAGGTAGAGCTCGTGCAGGGATGAGCAGTGAGCGGGAGCGCCAAAAGGTAGTGATTGGGGACTACAAGTCGTCGCGGGGTGTTGTGACATTCCAATCTTCAATCACCTGGCCCAGCCAGAGGTGGCAGCAGTGTGGGCTAGGCGCTGCGGCGTTTCATTCGCTTGAGTAGAGGAGAGCTTGCTTGAGTGGAGCGATGATCGACCAGGGCACGCAGGGCTCCAGGAGACCAGGACTGCGTCGACGTCAGTGCTCAAAGTCAAGGGCTTCCGTGAGGGCGCCTAACGAGCGCTGTTGTGTCTTTGTATTTGTGTCCGTAGGGTCCTTGTCGATGCAAGGCAGAGTGGTTGGCGAATGATGGGCTGGTGAATAGACGTTTGAGTTGAATGTTACTATCTTGACTTTGCCTCCTAAAATCAAAGTGCTTCACGGTTAGCTGCAGGGTCTTAAGAGAACGGGAGCCGGCAAACAAACCCACCCGATGGGTTAAGACATGAGAGTATACGTAGACGGTGACAGCGTTGACGATCAATACTGGATCTGATCGAGGTACTCAACTGACCAGGTCGAGCTCGACTTGTGGTTATAGGCCTTGAAAGCGGATAAGAGATCTCCTGGGCAATGCAGCTCCCTCCGGATCGTGCAATGGAGTTTCAAATACGGGCGGTTTGAGGTGCTTCAACGTTGTGTTGCAATAACACATGCAAAGTGTGGGCCTTGATCGCCAGCCACGGACAGCCACAAGTAAAGGCGTTGATAACGGGACGATGAATCAAGTTGTTGGACGACCTGCAGATCAAGGATATCCGCTGCCTCCAACTACAACCTTTTGTTGAGTGTAGTAGTATAATTCAGCTCGATTATGTGTTTTTGAAGGTTGTAAGAGGCAAGCTGTTGCAGGGTATGAGGTGAGCCACATATAAATCGCTGCCCTGTGCAGCGGCACTTAGGTAGCGGAGTCGTGATATCTGATGACCCCAAGGTTACCTTGACATCGAGATGATTCAAGGAGGAGCTGGAGCTGGAGCTGTGAAGATGGGAAGATATGTAGAGAGGCTCATAGTGTGGAAGTACTTTCATCTCCAGAAGGTGTACAACAGAGTTGATGGACCAAGACCAAGTGCAGCGTGTTGGGCTCTTGCCTGCAAATCCAGTGAAGTTGATTAAAACCAACCGAGGTCTCACCAAAGCGTTTATCTCTGGGACCAATATTCAATCAATCTTGGACATGGTACCAGTATGTATGTACTGTAATGTAGGTTGGGCTGCATTTGCTGCAAGCATCGCATTCGAGGCTTGTACCCCCAGCTCTTATTCGTGTAGTAATTGGGAAGCTTTCGCTTTTGGGCTGCAAGACAAGTACGTCTCGTCGTCCTTATTCATCGAGAATGTGGCAGCCCAGTATTACTCCGGAGTGTCTGGCGTGCTTCAAGTTCATCTGTCTTGTCTCTGCGCCACCAGAGATAACTGCATTAGTAGCTGACAGTGCACTTTCAGTGGCCTTCAGTACCTCCGGACTCTCCATTACCGCACTTGTTACTAACAAAAAAGCCGAATCGTGACCACCTTTCAAATTGTAAACCTCGTCCTAGCCCCCATCTTCGACTTACACAGTCAGCGTCGTACCTAAATTATTTCCCAGGCACCAGCTTTAGGCCTTCATGCTCTAGGAGCGGTGATTGGCAACACAAAGGGGCCAATTTTCTTTGCTAAGCATGCCTTGTGACTTGGGGAACGGCAGATAATTCGTCATCATTCTCATTTATTATCGCCTCTAACTAAAAACCCTGGAACGATGTAATCTTCTCGTTCGCGATGCTGCCTCTGTGGTAGCTTGGTTCCGCAAGGATAAGATGGCCGGGCTATTCGCTATGTTGATTCATTGCTGGTGCTTCATTTGACTGGTCTCGAAACTCATGCTTTCTTGTTAAATTATGAACGCAACGAACCGTTTTAACCGCTCATGCGGCCGAATTCAAAATGTTGCACCTCAATCGCTTGATTGATTGATAGAACCAGTTCCGCATTCGATGATGCTTGCTCCTCATTCGCTAGCTCACTACCCCACCTCTGATAAGATAACGGCAATGACTAAGCTTAGCTTTGACTTTTTTTTCTGGCTGGGAACTTTTTTTTTCTGCCCTGCGATAGCCTCAATCTTTGCGATTGCGAGCGGTCTTACCAATAGATTTGCCGCTCCTCATTGTTCGCCGCGGCAGGCAAGAGTCTTTGAATGTTCTTCTCTCTTGCGATTGACTCTACTACTGTTTATTTTGGAATCGCTGCCATCGCTCAGAAGATATCACACTGAATCTCGCCATTCTTGAAGCTCTAGGCCATTCTCTAGAGTACCAGCCACCATGGCACCCTCGGCCACCAAAACCGAGTGGGATCACCAATTCCATACCCTGCGCCGAGAGGACCTCTTCCGAAACCCTCCCAAGGATCACACTGCCTATCCTGCCCTCCAATTAGCCGTCGACCCTCATCTCGAGTCCTTCAATGGCTTGTTTCGCGACGATGGCAAGCCAGGCCTGCTGGCACATGGTATAGCCGACATTGGCGCCAGAACATACCTCGATGGCGACGACCGCGCCTCGCCAGATGGCAAGAATCGCCTTACTATTAGATACAAAGACGTCTTCCTTCAGAAGCCTCAGGTGCCCCCTTCCAATAAGATGGCCCGGAACCGTCAGGTTTTCCCCGCCGAGTGCAGAGAACGGCATGTAACATATCGAGGAAGGCTCTCAGCTACTCTCGAGTACCGCATCAATGGCGGAGATCCAGTCGAATTTACTCGAGAGTTTGGCCAAGTCCCTGTCATGATCAAGGTTTGCATACCAATTTCTGCTTTTGGGTTTTCTTGACTCACATATACCAGTCGAACCGATGTCACCTTGAGAACAACTCGCCCGCGCTCCTTGTTGAGAGAAAGGAAGAATCCGAGGAGCTTGGAGGGTACTTTATCGTGAACGGTATCGAGAAGATTATTCGAATGCTGCAGTTGAACAAGCGAAACTTTCCCATGGCCATCAACCGACCTAGTTTCCAGAACCGTGGCCCTGGTTACACTCCCTACGGTATCATTCTCCGTGCAGTTCGCCCCGACGAAACCTCTCAGACCAACGTCCTCCACTACCTCAGTGACGGAAACATGACATTCCGTTTCTCATGGCGCAAGAACGAGTACCTTGTTCCCGTCATGATGATCCTCAAGGCATTGGTCGAGACCAATGATCGCGAAATTTTTGAGGGACTGGTCGGTCCTGCTGGCTCCAAGTCCACCGAGAACACCTTCTTGACACACCGAATCGAGCTGCTTCTACGGACATACAAGTCATACAACCTCTACAGCAAGTCGGACACAAGAGCATACCTGGGCGAGAAGTTCCGGGTTGTTCTGGGAGTGCCGGACACCATGACCAATCTCGAGGTTGGAACTGAGTTCTTGCGAAGAATTGTCTTGGTCCACCTTGGAAATGTTGATGTTACTGAAGAGCAGGATAAGGAGAAGTTTAAGCTGCTTCTCTTCATGATCCGAAAGCTTTATGCGCTTGTCGCTGGTGACTGTGCTATCGACAACCCCGATGCTGTCCAGAACCAGGAGATCTTGCTTGGTGGTTTCTTGTATGGACAGATCCTCAAGGAAAGACTCGATGAGTTCCTCAGCGTCAACGTCCGAGCATCTTTGCGTGATTATCTTCGAAGGAACCCAGGCGTTGCCTTCACCTCCGAAGACTTCCGCAAGGAATTCCCCAACAACATTTTCCGCAAGGCCAACGAGAACCTTGGAAATGCTCTAGAATACTTCCTGTCAACGGGTAACTTGCAGAGCGCCTCAGGTCTTGATTTGCAACAAACAGCCGGTTTCACAGTCGTGGCTGAGAAGCTCAACTTCTTGCGTTTCATCAGTCATTTCCGCATGGTGCATCGTGGTGCCTTCTTCGCCCAACTGAAGACCACAGCCGTTCGAAAGCTGCTCCCAGAATCGTGGGGTTTTATGTGTCCTGTTCACACTCCTGATGGTGCTCCATGTGGTCTTCTTAACCATCTTGCGCACAAGTGTAAGATCATGACTGACTACGTCGATGTGTCTCATATTGCTTCTCTCGCTCAGGAGCTTGGAATCGTTGACGTATCCTCGGCTTCGACTGAAGAGAACGTGGTTGTCATGCTTGATGGCAAGATTCTTGGTTTCTGTACCCCCAAGGAATCTGTCAGAATTGCGGACTGCTTCCGATACTGGAAGGTTGAGGGTACTCATGGAGTTCCTCTTCAACTTGAGATTGGTTATGTTCCTCCATCCAGGGGTGGATCTTATCCCGGTATTTATATGACATCAACGCCCGCAAGAATGGTGCGCCCTGTTAAATACCTACCTCTTCAGAAGGAGGATTGGGTTGGTCCTTATGAGCAGCCTTACATGTCTATTGCCGTTGTGCCTCAGGAGGTCGAGTCTGGCAAGTCAACACATGTCGAGTTCGATCCCACAAACATGCTCTCGATTCTCGCCAATATGACTCCCTTTTCCGATTTCAACCAGTCTCCCCGAAACATGTACCAGTGTCAGATGGGTAAGCAAACCATGGGAACTCCTGGCGCTGCTATCCGCTACCGAACCGATAACAAGTCTTATCGTATCCAAACTGGCCAAACACCCATTGTGCGAGCACCTCTTCACAACACATATGGCTTCGACAACTTCCCCAACGGTATGAACGCAGTTGTTGCTGTCATTTCTTATACCGGATACGACATGGATGACGCTATGATTCTCAACAAGAGTGCTCACGAGCGAGGCTTTGGACATGGTACAATCTACAAGACGAAGAAGATCTCACTCAAGGACGACTCTCGAACCAAGGCCACTAAGAGTGTCACCAAGGCCTTTGGCTTTGCCCCACACAGTTACGTGAGCGCTCAGTACCAGGGCATGCTGGATGACGATGGTCTGCCTCATGTTGGTCGTCTGATTCAAGAGGGAGACGTCATCTGTGCCTGGCACACAGTGACTCCCGACTACAACGGCAAACTGGTGAACCTCGATGGCATCACTCACTATGAGAAGTACAAGGATTCGGAGAACGGGTTTGTTGAAGAAGTCCGCCTGATCGGAGCCGACTCAGGTAACGAGCCTCTGCAAACAATCTCCGTCAAGTTCCGTATTCCCCGATCGCCCATCATCGGTGACAAGTTCTCTTCTCGACACGGACAGAAGGGTGTTGCCTCGCAAAAGTGGCCGACGATGGACCTCCCCTTTTCTGAGACCGGCATTTCCCCCGATATTATTATTAACCCCCACGCTTTCCCTTCTCGTATGACGATAGGCATGTTTGTGGAGTCGCTGGCAGGCAAGGCTGGCGCGCTTCATGGCCTTGCGCAAGACTCGACGCCGTTCAAGTTTGACGAAGAGAACACGGCAGGAGATTACTTTGGCCACCAGTTGATGAAGGCTGGGTACAACTACCACGGCAATGAGCCCATGTACTCGGGCATCACTGGAGAGGAGCTCGCAGCTGACATTTACATCGGAGTCGTCTACTACCAGCGACTTCGACACATGGTGAACGACAAGTACCAAGTGCGAACCACGGGTCCAGTCGTGCCTACGACCGGTCAGCCTATTAAGGGCCGAAAGAGGGGTGGTGGTATTCGTGTCGGAGAAATGGAGCGTGATGCTCTGCTGGCACACGGAACTGCTTTCCTGCTTCAAGATCGTTTGCTCAACTGCTCTGACTACTCGAAATCGTGGATCTGCCGCCGATGTGGTTCGTTCCTCTCTGTGCAGCCAACAGTGTCACAGTTTGCGCCGGGCAAGAAGAAGGCCGCGAGCATCGTACGATGCCGTGCCTGTGCGGTCAAGCTGGACGACGCGGAGGGCATCGACCTTACCGAGATCCAGGGTGAGATTTGGGAGGACGGTCACGGTAACTCCTGGGTCGGAGGTGACCACACTACGCAGGTTGTTGTCCCTGGTGCGCTCAAGTTCCTTGATGTTGAGCTTGCTGCAATGGGTGTCAAGCTCAAGTACCGTGTGGACCGTGGCGATGAGCCTCGGAAGGGTCCGATGAGACCCATGGCATTAGATGGCGTTCGGGTTGGAAAATAGAGGGATATACTGTGCTGATGATTTGTTGTTTTTTCTTTGAGCTGTTTATATGGCGGCGGCCCTGTACATTCACAATAGTGCATCATGTTAATACGAGTATGACTTGACAATACCTTTTAGAACTTGCAAGTGCTTTTTTTTCTCCTAATAGACGATTATCATCATCCATGCCTTCTGATATCTTACTCACAGACAATTATCGGGATGTCTTCACCGACTTTAGTCGGCATCATATCTACACCCAGCCATCAACAGCAGGTATTTCTGCTTGATAAGCAGATGACACCAATGATGGCAGCAACACACACATACACACACACACACACACACATTGATACATATCCACGGCACCTCGGCATCGGACAGCGCCGAGCAAACGGAGCATGGGAACGTGGACAATCGGTTGCCGTGTATCTTGGCCTGGAAACCAAGTGATACAAAGAGAATAAGGCGGCTGCGAGTAGCCGAGACTATCGACGAATGGCAGCTAAGGAGACAGCTGTTGTTGGAAGATGAAAGGAGTGTTTGTGATTCAAAAGGGGGAAATGTAATAAGCCGTTCTGTGATTCCGTCCATCTGCTGCTGTCTGTCTCTTTGGCTGAGAACAGAACAGGAGCACACAACAACGTGGGTCCTTTGTAGGATATGACAATAACATTGCACACACAGAGAGAGAGTTTTAGTGGAGGATGTGGATGAGGTCATTGTTTCTTTGGTATATCTGGAGCAAGGTTAGAAGCTTGAAGTGGTGCAACGAGCAGCGATAGCACACAGTCACCACAGCATTGGGTTGTTTATATAACCATGACTTGACTGGACTTGATGTTTGTTTGTTTAGTTTACTCTTTTCTCGAGGTCATCTCGAGTCCTCGATAATCTCAACTCTTCCTATTTTATCACGCCTCCATGCATTTGATAAGACATAATTTATATATCTAGTAGGCCCATGTATAGCTGGACCTGCCCAACAGGTGCAGCAGCCGACAAAGATTGCACCTCCCCCAAGGAAGATAAAGCCCAGCTTCAACTTACCTAATTTCTCTACTTTACTCAGATATACCCAGACTTGGGCCATTTACGTCTTCACATCGTCATCAACCTACACCATGCGTATCATCCTCGCTTGGCTGCTCTTCGCTGCCGTCACAGCACAGAGCTACAACTACGGCGGCGTTGATATCGACTCCCTCGCACGCAGACAAGACCCCGATGCGCCGATCGTCGTCAAGGCTTTGCCTCAGACTCGCAATGGCACTACACCACTGAGGCTCGAAATACGACAGATGAAGGCCGATCGATACAAATGGGACTTGTTCATACTCTCCATGAGCATGTTCCAGGATGTCAGTCAGGACGATCCTGCTTCGTGGTACAAGATCGCTGGTACGTCACACTGTCTCAGATAAAACGTTATGAGGAGGCCATACTGATATCTTGCCTGTGCAGGGATTCACGGAGTTCCCTTCGAGGCATGGAATGGTGTTGAGGCGGCCCCGGGAGCAAACCAGTCTGGTTATTGCGCTCACAATTCCGTTCTTTTCCCAGTGTGGCACCGACCGTATCTAGCTCTCTTTGAGGTATGAGGAGACCTGTTATTCCTCATGCTTCTGCTAACAAGATGGAACAGCAAGAGCTATATCGAATGGCCAATGTCATTGCCGGCATGTTTCCTAACGGGACCGATCGGCAAACATATATAGATGCTGCACGCGACTTCCGAATGCCGTATTGGGACTGGGCAATGCCTCCCCCTGAAGGAGAATCACATTTCCCTGATGTATTCTGGAATGCGACTATGTCCCAGTGGGGCCCTCGAGGTGTTCAGGAGATACGCAACCCTCTCTACTCGTACAGGTTCCATCCCAAAAACGCAACTGCTATGATTTGGAGTCCAGTGAGTTCCCCCAAGTTGTAAGAGAACTCGTCATTGACTGTCAACTAGCTAAGAGACTGGGACGAGACCAAGAGAGCCCCCAACGTATCTGAGAGTGAAACCGACCCGGCATCTGACAACCCAAAGGTCAACGCTGCGCTACTATCGAGACTTCCAGAGATACAACGGCGTCTCTATGAGCTTTTGACTAGCTACAAGGACTTCAACAGCTTCGGGACTAAGGCATGGGGTGCTACGCAGAATTTGTCGACAGCAGACTCGATCGAATCTGTCCACGACATTATTCATACCGACGGTGGTCTCGGAGGACACATGACATATGTCCCTTTGTCTTCGTTCGATCCACTGTTCCTACTTCACCATGCCATGACAGATCGAGTAGTTGCCATATGGCAGACTCTCAACCCGTACTCATGGGTCACTCCGATGCCGGCGGGTGAAAACAGCTTCACCACTCTCAAGGGGGAGATGCAAGACTCTCAGTCTCCGTTGACTCCGTTCTTTGCGTCTGTTGACGGTACCTTCTGGAACTCAGACACAGCCAGGACAACTGAAGCTTTCGGATACACGTATGCTGATACTGATCTCACGGGGAGACAGAAGGAAGATGTCCGACAAGACTTACAAAAGAAGGTCAGCGAATGGTGGGGAGGTTCAGCTGCAGTCGGTCTTCCGGCGAACACGGACATTATGATGGCAGGCGGAATCTCTTCGACAGACTACACGACCAAATGGACTATCGCGGTCTTGGTAAATATGGGCGCATTTCCCGGTTCCTACACCCTCTACTTCTACCTGGGACAGCCGCCCACCGACTGTGGTGAGCAAACCTCTCATTATGTCGGCGGTATCCCATTTGCTGGCAATCTCATGGCAAACCCATCAGACTCGGTGATTACAGCAGCACTGCCCATCGAATCTCGACTCAGAGAAAGGGTCATATATGGCGACCTTCCCAGTCTAAGTTTCAAAGACGTCGAGTATTATCTGCTGGAACGACAGAAGCTCCAGCTCTGTGTGATGGCCGACTTCAGAAGGGTTGTGGAGCCAGCTGATGTCAGTGGACTACGTGTTGAAATTGTCCGTTCAAGTCATAAGGATGGTCGAGATTCGTTCAAGATAGACACTTCTTAGATGAGTCTGTTGGGTTTTAGGGCTAAAGAACAGGTAGAACAGGACATGTTTAGAAGAGGTATCGACAAGTCTTTGCTGAATTGAATTGAATTGAATTTACTGAGCTAGTCTAATCTAGGAAACCTATTCGCCAGTGCCGAGGTTGTTTGATGTCTTTGAAATTTGGAGACTTGGAGTTGGTGGCTTTACAGCACAGCACCACATAGTTCTCAGGGAGCAAGAAAACCGATCGACTTAAAACCAAGGTGCTAAAATTAACTGGACTATGGGCCTGCTAAGATATGCTAAACTCATCTCAAGCATTTTTGTCCTTCAGGACAGAGGTCACAAGTCTTCTGACACCCTAAGGCTTGGTATTGTCTCTGATGCAACCTCATCTCAGCTGCCATGTCATAAGAAAACGCCATAAGCATTATTTCGCCCTTCTTAAGCAGTATATAGCATCTCCCCAGTTCTCCCACGATCATCTGTAATATCCAGATCCTCGAATATCACAGCATGGCAGACTCACACATCCCATCCGTTCCTCCACCATGGACCCTCAAAGGCGACATCTACGCCTTCATATTCTGGACGTCTCCCTCACAAGCCAAAGAAGGTCTTCCAGCCGTGGCTTACTCTCCTCTTGAAGGACAATCCGACTTTGCAAAAGACCAGAAAGCTCTTGGAGGCCTCAGTATGTTGCAGCTTATTCGCTACACGGACTCTCCAGTTGGACCCTACGATGAACTCATTCTCGCGCCGGGGACTTTTGGGTATGAGAAGGAGGATAAGAATGGAAGGAGAGTCAAAGGAAAAGGTGTCAAGATTACGAGGATTTATGTTTCTCATAAACATACATGCTACAACGGTAGAAAGAGTGCGCCTACTATCTCGATATCTTCTCTCCTCGCCTACTAACGAAGGATATTTAGACTGGAACGTCCCCAAACACCTCGCCAAGTTCGACTGGACTGACAACTCAAACGGCTCTACAAATGTCAAAGTATATCCTCACGATACATTGCCCACAGACTCAGCTAGCTCTGAGTCAGCCTCACCAGCTCCCACACCATTCTTCCAAGCCACCTTCAAGCCCATTCGCTATGCGCCCTCATTTCCCTTCCGAACTTCATGGATCAACTATTTAGGCTTCGACACCACCCTGGTCTTCCCTCCTCTCCCTGAAGGCTCTGGAAGTCAGGGCGAGCTGCCTGGTACTGACCAATGGTGCTCTGTCGTTCCACAGCAGTCTACGTCCAAGTGTATGTTGGGCTGGTTTGACGTTGAGCAGCATCGTGATGAGGACGGCAAATTGACGGGTGAGTTTGAGAACTTCTGGCCTGGTTGGTCCAAGTGGCAGATTGGCATCAAGATGGAGAACTCTGTTATCGAGTTTGATCACCCAGAGACATGGGAGCCGCCGAGAACGAGACTATAAGCAACATTAATAGTTCACAGTTTGCTTATTTGGATCTGAAAGTCACCTTAGCCATCAAGAAATCTCTGTTCGAGACCTATGCGCTAGGAGAGAGTCATGCAGGTTACTATATACGTAAGTAAGCAAATGCCTCTTTACCAAAACACCGTCAACTCCAGTGTTTGCGTGCCACAAAAAAATAACAACCTCGACCCCGTCTGCCAACCAACAGGTTGCCTCTGTTGGCTCTCCGTACCCATATCCGTAGCCCATGTCTGTATAAGTACCCCAGTCTACGCAAAAAATACAGCTTTCTTGAGCAGCCCACTGCTCGCTCTTTCGACCCGTCCTTCAAACATCGAACATGTCCAACAAGGTCATACACTACTCCGCTGTCAGGATCAGCTCTGCAAAAGCTATTCGGTTTCCTTAACATCCCCTCTCAATCGTCATAAGCTATCCATACAGGATAGTAGCAGAGCCGTAAGGCCCTTGTCAATAGCTATAATAGGAACAAACACCAGTGGTAAGGTTGATCAATGGCTGCTTGTTTTCCGGAGATCGCCCTTATGTGTCTCGCATCGGTTGATGTATTTGTTTGCCAGGGCAATCGGAGACAGTCCCATATTCATCGGTTAAGGCAGACGATCAACATTTATCCACCGTAGATGCGGGTAGCTCTGTAAGGGTAACATATTGTCTGGTATTCACTTGGTGACTTTATTCACTCAGTGTTTCCAGTTCCCCCCTGTTTGGCCACTACTTCTCGTGCATAAAACTCGACAAGCATAGTCGCATACGCTTCCAGATCTTCCACTGGAACAGCTAATCGAAAATCGTTGAGGAGCAAAAATTGGAGCTCGAGGTGGTTTAGTTCAACCAAAGGCAGACCACCAACCTATCGTGTCGTTAGTTTCATCTCAGCGAGGAAAGGGAGCTGAGCATAGCTACATACCTTGGCATATCTTGAATTGGTGTAGAAAACATCTGAGAAGAACTTGCTTGCACACGTCACACCAGAGATGATGAGGCGGTGTATGTTGAAACTGTCGACAACAAAGTATGTCGCCGCTGCAATACCACTGTATTCAGTAGGGGTAGCAGCTCCCCTATGGCTGCTTGTCCGGCTTGGTCGAGTTGAGTCAGCCATTTCCTCATCGTCGTCGTCTGCCAGGTCCGAATCACTCTCGTCCACGTCCATGCCCTCACCGCGAATAGGGGTGTCTTGAGGAGAAGTTGCGTTTGGTTGCTGGGACCGCGTTTGCCGTCGGTTCTCTTCATTCCGCGTGACCATATCGTTGACGCGTTCGGTCATACGATCGAAGTATACCAACAGACTGAGAAAAACTTCATAGGTAGTGGGGCAGTATTTGTGTATTCTCGAGAGGTAGCTGAGAATGGTGATAGCAGGGACATTCTTGCCGTGAAAAGCGAGAACTGAATGGTTCAACGATGAGATCGAGCTGCCACTGGTGTCCCCAGACTGATTGGCCTGTTGCTGATGAGCAACATTGCGCTGCATTGCATCGTGCTGCAAATCGTTGGTGGTCGTGATCTTTGTTAGTAACGCAGCAACCATCTCGATGATATCCCCTATGGGCATTCCACTAATCTCATACTTCATCTGCTGAAGAGGCGGGTCATTGAGGATGCCGGATCCGCCATTGCCAGATAGCAGGTCGGCGCTGGCCAGACTCTGAATATGCGCTAGGTCACGGATGTGTATGACAGTCTGTGCTGGCGTTTGCGACGATGCGCCGGAGAGAGGAAAAGAAGGGTTGGGTATTTGGAAGTCGTCGGATGCAGGAGATGGCTGTTGAGCAGAAGAGTTGTGAAAAGTTGGGCCGGGCTGGGAAGCGTGACCTAGGGGACCAGAGTCCCTCGCGTCAGATGCCATAGACGGGCTCTTTGCATCATCGGCATAAGCAGGGCCGGTGGCAGCAGCGGGCGATGAGGATGGAGGCGGGGAGGGGAAGCGTGAGGCTCCGCCAGTGGCCGACACGTGGGCGGTTTCGTGACCCGCAGGCACTGGAGTAGAGGTTGACTCTGAAGCCGATGCAGATGCAGGCGTAGTTGCAGATGCAGGCGCGTGTGACCACGTCGCAGAGTTGAGGTTGCTGCTGAGGTCGGCGAGTTCTGCTGTACGCTGCGCTCGCGGGGTAGTGGAGCGTCGTGATCGGCTGCCGGATCGATAAGAGGAAGAGTCGTGTGAGTGATGATGTTGAAGGGAGGGGTTGGCAATCATGGTATGAGGATATGAGGTGTCTGAGATAATGTCGCCGATCACAGCGGCCATAACATCGCTATCGAGCAGACTTTCGTGGGTGATTGAAGCGAAAGTTATTATTAAGAGAAACGGAGGGGTATCGTTGTTGTCGCTGGTCTCGCAGAGGAAAGTGAAATCGTAAACGGCGAGTTAAACTGCGGGACAAAATAAAAACAAACTATTAGTCGTCAATATCACACAAAACAATATCGTATATGATAAATATCGCTTCGAGGGGATTTCAAGCTGTGGTAAAAGGTCGAGACAATGCAAAATGGAGGCGATGACGATGTCAGAAGCCAAGACAAGTTGAGGAAATCGAAAAGAATCAAGCAAATGGAGGGGACAACATGCAGTAGAGGAGGGGAGAGGATCGGGCCGGTGGAGACTCCTAAGAACCAGAACCAGAACCAAGACAAGGACAAGCCCGACAGTGGATGCTGGAGGCTTTTTGGAGGCTGAGTGAGCAGTCACTGGAGCCAGAATGAGGGGACTCCTGGTCAGCCTGACTGACTAGCAACTGGCGTCGTCCAGTGGGTGCCCAGGCGTTCAACAGCCTGCTAATGAGTGGTCCTCACAGCGCACCAGAGCAAAGCACCCGTCCCTCGTGGGTGAGCCATCGGGTACCGAGTGGTGGTCGAGGCGGCTGGTTGACCGGATGGTGGGGTGAAGGCCAATTCATTCTCCCCGACAAAATCTCGGAACCAGCTCAGTGGTGCATCTCCCTGGTCTGATTGGTGCATTTTGTTGCAACAATTCAGGGCTCTGAGTGTTTTTTTGGTTCACCTTTCCCCTTTCCTTGCCATCTTTTCTTTTTCTGGATAATTGGAGGGTGTCCCAGTGCAATCCACGGCTACTTAAACTGTCTCTGGATCCCATCTAGAGAATGTATTCTTGTTGGGTGGGGGTTGAGGTGTCATTCGTCGTCGATCATATCCTGTCAAGAGGATGCGCAAAGAATATGCCCATGGCTTTTCGTCATTCGAGACAAGAAATGTGCGGATTTGCATGGCATAGCCTGTTATACCATTGGCAATTGTTCAAATGACGAGAACGGCGGGACGACCATCGCGTTGCCACCTGCAGTGTCGTTGAAACCAGTGGAGGTCCAACGATATGTCCGATATGTCGGCCATGGCAAGTGTAGTGGCGTTGTGAATTCGCATCCGTCTTGAAAGCACAGGCCGACGACGTCACCACCCCCTGCCACCATATTGTGCAGCCATCCAGAACTCGAGGGTGGGTGGCTGACTCGGTCCCTGAGACTGCTCACCAGGCGCCCGCGTGTTTGCGACAATTTTCCTCCGTGGTCGGGTTTCACTCAGGTTTGGCAAACTGAATTTGACGCTCATGTATTGATGAAGGGTGACGATGTGTGGTACACAAGAGAATAATAGATGGTAAGGCAAACATGAAACTGGGCACATAAAACACATCAAAATGAAGCAAACATATGGCGCACTTACCGAAGGCTATGCAGATAAAAGCAGATCTCGGTTGAACCAGGTAAAGCCAGTCGTAAGCGTATATGGGTGTAATGATATAAAAGGAGCTACCGTGCGAATTGATTCAGGGAGATACTCAAAGAGCCTCTTTGGATTCGGAGTAGGTTGAAATTAAGTCAAGTTAAGAGTAACAGGACACCAAAGGATAGAAAGCGATTGGTTGTCTTAGGTAATGTTGAAGCGTGATTCCAAGACTGGAGCGTCTTCCGGAGAAGGCGACGGACACGGCGAGGAGCGGCCACCGGAGCGGAGCGCGTTAGCTGAGGATAAGTCCAGAGCTTTGGTCGATCGACACTTCCTAAAAGAAATTATGCGAGATCGGCTGCCGCTTAAGAGTTATTAAGTTCGAACGTGTGAGTGCGTCTTCTAGGTGTTCGGATGTAGAATACTAGAAGCAGTTTCATCTCACCACGTTGGGTTTCGATATGATAACCAGGCCGATAAACAGATACCACTAGGAAATAGCGGGCAATAAATCACTGTAAGCTCCGAGTCCAGCAAAACGACACGCAAGCGAGCACTGAAGCTTCGACAAACACAGCTATAAAATTCTTGGTTCATGCCCCATTCACTGCAGGGGGGAGGACGACAGCGAATCGAATGACACGGCTTTAAGGTATGTTTTGGCTCGGTCGACCAAAATAGCTTGGCCTGAAGGCTTTGGTACTCTTACGGTCCGTTCGCTGGGGCTGGTCTGGATCTGAATCTAGCGTAGGGGTCTCACGGGTCTCTCTCCAGGTCAGGCGATGGGCCTGTTGAAATGGCTCGAGCTCGCTGTATAGTGGAGTTGAGATGGAGACGGGTTGACCAACAACTCGATATATGATATTCACGTCTCGAGGTACGTAAGGCTTAGTGAACAGCTATGTTTAAAAAAAGAGGGAAAAGGAAAATCGACAATAACGTGGGGACAACGATATGCGTAAGATAGTCGGTGGGGAAGAGGAAAGGAGAGAAGCTATTTTTAATATCTCTTAGCGAGCAGTGAAACAGTTGGAAAGTTGTTGAGTCGACTCTGAATCAGGGAAAGAATCCAATAAAGTGATTTCTTCCTCCTTGATCCTGATACCTCGCTTCGACTTATCTGTCCCAACCTAATGAAAGGTACGAGGGAAGGGGTCTTCCTGCTTTGCTTACTCCTTCCTAAACAAATACTAGTGATTGTAGATCAGGGGTTTTGACAACGACATGGCAGGCTTTGTTAGGCAAGATAGAGATATGTACAAAACAATGGCATCCTGCTCTGTATTTCATCCTTTCTCTTTTCTATGCCATCTTCAAGAACTGTCATTGTATCTTGTCAGTCTGAAGTGGTCCTCCACATTTCAGAAACAGCCCAGAGCCAAGGATCGACGCACGTGGGTGTGATCACTCTCCTCTTTGAGAAACAAACAAGCAATGTGATATTATTCTCAACAAGTGCCAACTCTTCGAAAAACGGGTTTCACAACTCAACTCCGGAAATCTGAAAACCAGTGTGGTTGCGTAGAGTTGTCATGCATGAAGACTTCGGTCTTTAACAGATTATTGGCAGTTTCAACTCGATTTATCAGGCGTATAATAAGAAGAATAACCATGTTTCTTTTGACACAGTTGATATCCTGCTCAGTACGTAAACCAAGAAAACTTTTATTCCTAAGCTCAGATGTCAAAAACAAATGGCCCAAAAGCCTACTAATTCTATCCTAAGGTTATATGAGTATCTATGTCATCTAGAAAAGAGGTTGTAGGTTTCTTTCCTATCCTCGACTACCAAGGTATCAGCAGTAAATGTTCAGCATCCAAGTCATCATTTCAACCTGATTGACACCACAGCCATCAGCTTGATACAACCTCCAACTCGGCGTTCGGTAAGTTATCGATCGAAGGTACGTAGTTGTGAGTTGATAAGCCCTCTCAAACTGAGTGGACAACCAAGATGCTGAATACCGGTTATCTGCAGGTTGACCGTTTCAACTATACAAATCCGTCATCAACACGAGAACCCACCACCTTCATCACGCAGCATCCCTCTACCATCCTGGAACTTTCACGAAAACAAAACTTGATATAGGGTTCTCCTGCGTGTTTTTCCGTTGGCAAGGGTCCACACCGGATATATACAAAGGGCCACCGACATCGGGTGTAACCTCTTTGGGGCTGCAGTCTCACGATTGAGTCTTATGCAGGAGAGTGAATTTACAATCCCTGATCACTTGGAAAAGGCTCCTTACCGTAGCGATCTTCTCTCATTCTCATGTATGTACACGTGCCCTATCTACGTCAATCAATATCTTTACCTACGAGTATTGTGCTGGCTGATATACATTATAAGATACTTCAAAGTTCACTGCTTAGGTCTACAATAAGATCCAAGACAGAGTCAGTAGAGTAAAGCACAGGCATCTTATGCAGTCGCCTTGAACCAAAGAGCATTTAAAGTTCAAGCACATGGCAAGAGTTCAGCTGAAATAGCGACTCCCGCATCACCAGGTACTTACCACACAAGTCTCGTGAGTCCCTCATTTGTCGCCCTGAGTCCACTCCGCTGCAAGTCTTGATACACCAGTTTCGACCATCACTGGAAGCCTCATTCGAGAAGAGCGGTGAACAATCTAGATAGCCGTCCAACACTTATCTATGTCCGCCTTGCTTTGGAAAGCGATTCATTTGGGTTGTTTCGAATTGATTTGCACCGTCATGGAGGCTCGTATTCCAGTCGCTTGCAACCAAGCAATGTTACCCCACGTTATCAACCTAATCGCAGCTTCACATGTTGCGGGTATTGGACTTGGATCGCGGCCCGATGCATATCCCGTTCCGCTCCCATATTGGATCCTGATTTGTTTCCTAATGAGGTCGGTAGATGTATTGGTTTTCTTGTTCCCATTATCTAGTGTACAGCGCTTCCAGCATCTATCGTTGGCTGTTCTCTGAAGAGTCTGACCATATGCTCTTCATTCTTTACCTCAGCATCAGCTAGGGGTGCCCATGGAAGGCCTCTCCCTCGTTCGTACACCCTTTGTCATGGCGGATTTCATAGTAGCACTGCTCATGCTAAGTCGTTTCTCCTTTCCTCACTTTGTCCTGTTCAATAAGGACAATTACTCGTGCCGCACGGCGTAGTCGGTATCAGGGAGATACAAGTGTCGGTCCGCACCGTCCTTGGTGAGGACGACCATACGAATGACACCACCAGAGCTACCGTCCCATTTAATGGCCTCCCTCAAGGCTCCCTTGACGAAGTTGACTGCATCATCCTTCTCCATGCCCTCTCGCCAGTTGGCATCACAGTAACCGTAGATGTAAGTCGATCCTGAACCGCCGATAGCATAAGATTGCTTGTGAAGGGAACCGCCCAGGGGAATAGAGTAAACTTGACCACCGAATCGCTCATCCCAACCAGCAATGATGAGACCAGCCCTGTAGATGATATTAGTATCAGTTTCGATTTGACTTCAAATGGGGTTGGCGGAACGTACGACAGTCGGTCCTTGTTGGCGTAGCAGATCTCCTGGAAGATTGACGCAGCAGTCTGTGTCATGGGGGGCTTGCCATTGGTCATGGCAAAGAGTCCGAGCTGGTATTGAACAATGTCGGCAACAGCCTGTGTGTCGGCAGCTGAACCAGATCGGCAACACCAGATAGTGTCGTGAACTCTCGTCAACTTGTCTGTCACTCGGTTTGCGATGTAGGCACCGGTCGTTGTTCGCGAATCCGCACCTAAGAATAATTGTTACTATATGCACCTTTCATCGGGCCATGAGAAACCTACCAAGAATAACACCGTCCTTGAAAGTAACCGCCATACTATGATATGTTAGGCTATGTCATTTGCATCATTAGGGAGGCACGTACATCGAGGTTCCCAGGCTTTGAACATGTTAGCAAGCTGCGCTTAATGACAGGAGGTACCATTCAATACTTACTTGACCTCTCCCTTCTTCAGGCGATCCATATCAACATGGATACCATCTGGTGATATCTGTAAGCTTCCATATCGACAAGGCCAAGCTATGACGAAAGAGTTCCAACGCACCCTCGTTCAATACTCCAGCGTTGCCGAACTCCATTATGACAATTTAGTGGTGTTTTCTTGATTTTTCAAAGGTATTGGTTGATCGATCGTTTCGGAATCGTGCTTCGTAATGGTTCGTGGTCGTTGCTCGCTGCTCGGGGAAGGCTGGAGCTCAAGTGAAGCTCAAGGCAGCTCTGAACGCGCAGCCGCGCCAAACAGCCAGCTATCGGGTCATGTGATACTTCACGTGACCCTTCTTTTGTATGAAGATGGGGATCAACTCTAACAGCACTCCGAATCCTTGATACAGTTACTGGTATGATCTTATGGAACTTGTGTGTGTTTTTTATATGTTTATTTGTCTTTCTCGTCGCTTATGGTAGTTACGCGTGCAGGAGTTTGGAGGAACTGTGGTATATCAAGCATGAACCAGCTGGACCAGCCAAAGCCAGCACATGCGTGGTCCTCCTACCGAAATATTTGTACACTAATGTGGATTTTTATGTTCTAGCTCTTTAAGGCTTGTGCAGCTCTTGATCCGGTCCCTCGGCCTGGGCAGCTGCTGTGGTTTCTGCACCGCCCTCCTTCTTGTCCTTATCGCCACAGCCACAGTCGTAGAAGTCGCCAATGTTTTCGCAGTCAAAGAGAGGCTTGTGTACCCTCTCATTGACAATGTTGTGGGCGAAGCACAGCCATCCAGCCGCTGCGTTACGGCTGCTGGTCTGTGGCGGATACTGGGCGAGAAGCTTTTGGAAATGCGCCGCACACTGGCCGCAAGGGTAGAGTCGGGCGAATAGGTGCATGAAGGTCTCAAGAGCCATTCGATCGTCTTTGGTTGGCTTATCGGGGAATCGTGCCATCATCGTATGGAGAAACTTCCACGTCGCGTGGCCAAGTTCAGCCCTGTAGAGCGGTGTCAGTGTTACTTTTACTCGTGAAAGGAAAGTCTATCAACATACTTCAACGTCGCGTTCTCGAGCTTAGGCGCAATAGAGTTGCCATCGAGGAGACCAGCAGGCAGAGCGCCGAGGTCAGCAGCGAACTCAGATCGAGGGGCTTCTTTCAGGGGGAGTTCAACATCATTTTGGTATTTGGGAAGAATACTGCGCGAGGGTCCGGAGAAGAAATAGGATAAGGTAAAGAAGACTCCAAGGACCAGAATAAAGGTCAGCGTTAAATGCTGTCGACGAGCCATGATTAAGTGGTGAAGTTAAAAGAGTGAGATGGAGGTTAATCCTCCAAAGGTTTGAGTTGATGGCTCATGATAGTAGATAAATTCCAGCAGGGACCTCTATCGAACGAGCTTCTGGGCGAAACTAACCAGTTACAGCAAGAGACCCTGGGAGTCCTGAAGCAGCGGGGGTCTAATTGCACAAATGAGACGCCAGATCACCCAGAATAAAGTGGCATGAGTGGTTGGTGGGGCCGGCCGTCGCCGGGACGGACGCCCGTTGAGATCGGTGGATCCCCGGGGAGCATAAGAGTATTAACGTTCAACTACAAGTGTGAAGTTGCATCACGATTAAAGCACAGGATTATGTTGTCGAATGCTTGCTTTTGAAGTAACATGTAAACAAATGGCTTGAATCGTTGTTCTTCCAGTGTAATATTCAGCTTGGTACATCATATAAATCAAACTATCTTGAATCAATGTAAGTATATGAAGCCTTGGAGGCCAGTACGACGGCCTGACACACATATCATCTCCATGAAAAATAAGGTCAAACGTACATGGTCTATATAAGATCTGCCGGCGAAATTTTCACACTCCCTGGTGCCGCGTGTTGAACACTCGAGTCCATTCTTGTTGCACCTACCCTATATGCATGGTAGAATCCGGATCGATTGTATCGGTTTAACTACAACATTAGATATAAGCGAGTATTCTTCACCGCTTCATAGTACTGGTGTATTCTATTCATAAGGAAAATATGGTATATATATCATCCTGTATGTGTAATTCTACCTGGATATGTGTCAACCGCTTGAAACTATAAGAGCTGAAACAATTCAACCATAACGCAATTGCGTATCGCGCTGAAACACATGGACAGATGGGCACAAGGGAAAGACCCATATCGTGCGAGCCCATACATTCAGGAAGATAGATGTACAAACTACAAATAGCAGAATGCAAGAGTAATTAATATGCCTAGCTTGAGGACACCCACCATACAAGACCAGGAACAATTATGGTATGACACGAGAGAGATGACATTCAAGTTGACTAGTTATATTGCTATTAACAGTCCGAGAGTGCTAAACCATTTCAGTCAGTTAGCACCATATGTATGAATCCTTCATCCAGTTTTGTTAGTCCTTTCAACACCAAGATCGTAAACAACAACCCAGGGGAAGACACAGAAAGTGACCAGTCACTAGATGACTGGATCAAGGAAGGTATAGAAAGAAACTTCACTAGAAAGACATACTAAAATTGGTATTATCATCGATTCATGAGCCAAGCAACCTGCCATGCGATATGACTGACCAGACAAGAGACAGACCTATGAATAGCAGAATCAGAGTCATTACTATTCCCATAAGGTTGACAATATATGAAACCAAGATCCAAGTCACATTCCAGAGTTGCCTCGTGGCTTGTTTTGCTTTCGATCACTCAGTCAAATACGCATAGCCCTGTTTGCAAATGTGACAGATACTCGAAATACATGGCCTGGAGGCTCAATCGACACGCCATTCCAGCCCAGATGGAGAACAAAGGATAGACTTATGCACGTCTTAGTTCGCGGGTTATTGGATGTCTCTAGTAGATTGGAGGGGCCGCCGATATAAAAGCCACTCGCATACTTAGCCCGATTAACCCGAGACCATCACGGCGAGGGCAGTTATCGGCATGCAAAAAGTATCAGCCATCTGTAGGAATGTACACAGCGAACTACTGGAGGAGATACTTATAATAATGTCCTGGGGCTTATAAAACACGAGCCACGTTGAGGCCGGAGGAAGAGGCTAGACCTTAACCTCGTAATTGGATGTGATTAGCCTTGCAGACCAACCCACCATGATGAATGACAAACAAAGGGTCACAACAGATAGTATCAAGACGAATTCTTATATGATGACATCGGATGTCCCAGCTTGCTTTTGGTATATATGTCCACCGTGAAGTGACATACAGCGTCCTCCTTGACATGTTAGTATGGATCACGTTCATGTCACAAGCTGAAGAAACCAGGATAGGCCAAGGAGCTGAGGCTCTCCGCCTTGATGGAATTGAAAGGAAACAACCGAGCTTGGGGAATTGACTCAGCTGTTTCAAGAAGTAATGGTTCACCTAATCTAGCGAGGCGAGCCGCTGGCGGCCTCGTCTCAGGAGGCACTCCTATCATGAGCCTTTGCTTAAGGACGGACGGTTAAGCCGGATGGATCTTTGCTGGGAAATGCAAATTACGCTACTGAGTCGGCTGTCTCTCAAATGTTTCTCGAAGGGACATTCGTTTCGTTTCAGGCAGAGTCAGCTACCGACTGAACTGGGTTACAAACATCAGGTCGGGCAGGGAGACGTCCGCCAATACCAACAAGACAACGCTTGCTTGGACCCGTATTCAAGAGCGGTAGGGCGAAAGCAACCTGGACGGTGGTGGTGATGGTGGAGGCATGTAGGTGAAAGCGGCTTACACGGGCGATCTGATAGGAGAAATTGTAATGAGACGATGCAGTTTCCACAACCTGGAAAACGTCTGAATCAGTTTTGGTCATCCGGGTCCATAAGGAGGAGATGGATAGAGATTAAATGAGCTGTAGAGTCTCTTGGCAACGAAGCCATCACGATGAACCAAGCCAAACCTTGCCTAAGCTGGCCAAGAAGAAGCGGTAGAAACAAATGGAGCGGATGCTCGGGAGAAAGAATCGAATACTGGAGTTGAGATCGCGTCAAGCAACGCGACCACCAAAATGGCAGCTGTTCATTAGAGATGCAGGGGAGGGCCTGTTAAATTGCGGCCAGATTAGGCCACGGACATCCCAATCTGGTGAGACCCTGGACCACTATTTCGTATTTCTGGAGCTGGAAATAGCCCATGATCGGCCTCTGCTTTGATGAAGCCAGAAGAAACTAACGATGCTGGCTGCTTCAGGTGGATGCTAGGAGAATTACAGTCTGTCTATCGATTCTATCCGCAGACGGTGGACGGAGTTGAAGAGAATTGTTATGCAAAGTGGCTGAGCATTTCACAACAGGGCGGAAAGAAGGTTCACGGAACCAATCTCCGTCTATCATGCAATAACAGAATACGGACATGGACAGGACAGCACAGATGCAACTCTAGATAACTTTGTTGGCGCCTATTCTATGTATAGGCATAGGAAGAGCACCACGCGCCAAAGGTTTGTGGGGATAGAGCAAGACCAACAGCCGAGAAGTAGGCCGACATGGGACGAAGTGGGAAATACGACGGTAACATTGAAAGACAGGAGTACAGGAGTAAGATAACTAACGTTAGATACGGATAGATCAGAGTCAAATGGCCTCTAAGTTAAATTGAAGAGGGCGATCTTATGCATAAATGTCAGTTGTTAACGGGGCGGATGACCAGAGAGGTGCTATATAGAGATAAACAAGATGATGATTGCCTCTTTGAAAGACGAATGTCAAGTTGTCAACATCCTCAGCCAAGCTTATCAAGGATGACAATAAGCACCAAGGAAGGATCTCGGAGTCATCTGTAGATCATCGAAGGAGCCCGTGACCAAGGATCATTTGAAGTTGACAACCCGAGATGAGAAGGGAGTTTATTAACAGACCAGGCCAACCCTAAATTGAACTGATCTTTGCATATCACAACCACAACACGAGAAAACCATGTGTGGAAGCACACTAAGAATCAGTTCAGTAGAGATTTGCGTGTGAGACATTTAATACCAAGAATTATTAGTAAACCGACGCGCAATCTCGGGCGCTCAACCAGCCGAACCACAGCATTTTTCTGTCCGTACGGAGTAGATTTCATTGCATTTTCCAGCACCCACGTGGAGCTGTGGAATTCGCTTCCGCACAGAATAACAAGCTGCGAATCAACCAGCACAAGCTCATCGGCATCATCAACTCAATCGAAGTGATGGCGGACGTTGTCTGACCCTTACTCATAGGGCCCCTGGTCAAGCCACAGTCACAATCTATTGTCAAGTTATTTCGCTTGGACACAGAGAATCTCAAGTCAAAGACATGGCTTGCAAGACCGGTTGATTGTGTCCGATATATTATCATCATTCATCCGGACCAAGTCAAACCCAAATAATGCTTTCTTTTTTTCGTATGAAATCGCTTATGTTGATACAAGGGAGAGTCTGAGCACAGAATGACGGAGCCCTGTATGTCGACCAGGCCTGCCAGGTACCGACAATGAGTCTCCAGTCTCGCATGCCACGGAACGGTAGGGAACAGGGTCGTGATGATTAAAGGCTTAAGCCCCCCAGGTCCAAGTGGCGCTGCCGAGACCAAGCTAGCCGTTGCTAAGACTTTGCTCGAGCGGGTCTCTGTGTCTGATCTTCAAGTGCAGTTGGGCTTCTCCCCTGTCGTCAAAATCAAGTCCGCCCCATCACAAGTCGGTTCCTGGATCGTGGCGCTATCCATGCCACGGGGCCCTCTTTTTGGGCCCTGACTATCAGTAGGGGAACAGGAAACGCACCAAGGTGTCGCTGGCCGGGAGGCTGCTGATTGCGGTTAGCAGTCGATACACGATCAAGCATTGATCGGTACCTTGTTCTTGATGATAGCCACACACGCTGAGAGGGTATTGTAGGGGACACAAGCTTGTATCGTCTCGTGCTTCCACTCGCGTGTGAAACCTCTCTGGGTGGTTGCATCACCTCTTCCACGCGCTGTCGTTCACCATCCAGAGTTTTTCGTTGGTTAACAGAAGCCACGGTTAAATATTGTAGAACACCAGCCACGAATAAGACTCATGAGTTGGGTTGGACAAGAATGGCCCTGTTCGTGATTAAGCAGTTATGAACTGCCGATGATAACGACAAGGCGTGTAGGTTAAGTCAAAAGCGAGATCATCTTTGAATGCATTGAATCTATCACTGCCGTCACATCGCCCCCTTTGAAGATTTTCGGCACGAGGGCCACATGTGGATTGCGGAATTGAGTTGTGAATTGCGATTTGACTCTGGAGTTTGTACACGGGGAAGCTTTCCTGTCAGATTCTTCGTTCAACTCGGAACATCTCCTGTGTGAACAAAGGGAAGAAGCAAAAAGCCTGGAGATGTAAAACGTGCACACGCAAGCTTTCGTAATGCTCGTAATGCAGATGAATACGATGAGCATGTTGTACGTGTCAGCTTCTGGGGCTGTCAATATTTGTACTGAGCTAGGCCATAGTTGTATGAAAAATCCGAACTTGTCCAATGAGAATTCTCAAAAGCGCAGCTATCCCTTGCAGTCCAGAGCTCCATCAAGCTTTGCACTGGTCTTGTCTTCAAACTCACACAGCTCTGCATAACCTGCACAACTCATCAACTCCATCACTGCATAATGATTAGCATTCCACAAGCTTTGAACTGGCTGGCTCCCCGGCAGATGAGAGACAGAGCCAGTGTTTGGGACTCAACGCTACGACATGGTCCGTCGATTTCCACCAACGACGCCGCTGTAGCATGGCCTGCGCTGGGCAAATCATGTCACTGAGTGTTTACTTTCTGCTTCACCATTGCCCTTCAACATACCGGCTCTCCAACGTTCAACATATGGGGCCGCATCGTTGAGGAGAGGAGCACCGATTCGCACTCTATAGGTAGCTTATCTTGTTATTGCTGACAGCAGCAGCAGCCAGAATGAATTGAGTCAACTGTGCCGTGATACCATTCTCTCTTCGATGGTGTGCCGCTGCAACAAAGCAATCTCAGCCACACCCTGGCTCTTCGTTCACGGACTCAAAACCCCCTACAGGTACAGGCTGCACACCCACCAAGCCCCGTTCTGTTAGGTGCGCGCAATTTCAGGTTGGCGGTTGTGCTGGCTTTACTTGCCGCTAGGCAACCCGCTATCGCAAGTAGCGTGGCTTGTTGTGCATTGGCAGTCCGACGCTTGAAGGGGTTCGAGCAGTCTTTGGCGCCTCTGACCGAAGCCGTCAGGAACTTTCAACGGGTGCGATCAACGGTGGAAGGCGTTTGCGAATGCAGCCTCCTTGAGGAATACGGTTGGTTGGCTTTACGGTAGCTCCCGAGAGATTCCAACAATAGCAGACGGAGGCGCTGAAGCATTCCCAGAGGTGACGCTGCATTTTCTCAACTGAGCCATTCTGCGTCTTTCTGGTAAGAGAATACCTCGTAGCCAACTGTCTGGTACATTCGTGTACAGCAAATTGGCAGCTGATCCCTTGTACCGTTTGCTCAGCCCTTGAGTACCCGCTCAATGTCAAGGGGGTTTGTGTGGATGGTATCCTCTCCTTTGTTCGTCTCTCCAGGTCCAGGTCCAGGTCCACCTGAAATGGCAGTACGGAGCACGAAGCCGTGCTGGTCGCCCTGGCTCTGGTTCAGGTTCATCCTCAACGCTCAGTCAACGATCCGGGTGCTAAAAAAAAAAAAAGACTGGTAGTGGAGGTTTTAGGTGTTGCACGAAGGGACGAGTGCCCGTTCACTATCCATGTTGAGTTAGGTGCATCTCAATCCCAGTTCAGTTCAGAGGGCATCTGCACTCAGTGGCTCACTGACTGACTGATCCTCTCTCATCCACATGGACGGTGGACCCATGCTCGGTGCTTGGTGTTGATGTTGGTGGTCCTGGGTCACACCCCCTTGATCCTTGTCCCCTTGTCCCTGTCGTGTTTCCATGCCCTTCCCATCTCCCCATTCGCCTTCATTCCTTCCTTTCCTTCCATTGCCTGCTTGGTTACTGACTGTACTTGCTTGCTCACTCGCTTGTTGGCCCTGTCGCTGTCCCTTCTTTTCTCCAGCCTTTTCTTACATCTAGTACTTACATACCTTTACTCTCCTTTCCCTTCCCTCGTTTTCTCTCCACACCCGACCTCACCTCCAATCGACAAGCATCAAAGGCGTCGTCGACCGTCACTTTGATTCTCGACAGCGCTTCTGCGTCTGCAAGCCGATCCCTCGCGAGACCCGTTTACGACTTTGACTCCCTCACACTCCTTTCACCTACCACGAACGGAGTCTGGCTGCCAGTAGGACCTCTGGAGGTTCTAGCAATCTAATCAGCAAATGTCGACGTAACGATTGATTTAATAATATCCCTCGCCAAACCGACAATCGGCCAAGACCACGATACCTGAAGGAAGAATCCCGTAACGGATACTAATCTGAACGACACGCGTCTGTTTTGAATCACATTTGACGATATTTCGTCAGTCACTCTTTTGAATTGATTTTGGAATCGCACATACATACGCTCTACGCAAACTATATGTGAGTTGGACTTTCATTCCGTGTTGTATGGCTGTGGTATTCCGGGTTTCGACATCTGTGAAGGAATAATGTGGTGAAGGACAGGGTGGACACCGGATTACACTACTGATCGTGGCACGGAACGACGACTAATACGACTATACAGATTACACTCGTTGACCTAATAGTCAAGTACATTCGCTGAAACTTATTCCTGACAGTGAGTCTGGCGATATAGAGACCGAAGGCTTCAATCTGACAATAGGTTCAGCATACTCATCATCCACCCAATCCGATCCTCAACACTGTAAATACTCAGTCTCAACCACCAAACAGCATCAACAATGCACGCAAAGAACTTCATTGTTGCCTTGGCTCTGGCCTCTTCCTCAGTTGTCGAAGCAAACCGACCGCGCATGTACATTCCTCGACAAGTCAAGCGAGAAGTCGAGAACAATGTCCCAGAGAACCAACCAGCTCCTGTGATAGAAAAGCGGGAGCCTGCTGATTCATTCATCAAGAGCCTCATCGACAAGAACAGCCGAAAGCAAGCAAGCCAGGAGGATGGTGTGAACTTCGACCCAACACTACCTCTAGGCTTCAAGAAGTCTGGACCTAGTGCCAGCGCACCTGCTCTCATCATTCAGCCAACGACAAGCGAGGCCCTCCCCGAGACCACCGAACCTGCTGTCTCTACCGACGCTGCCACAGAGGCTGATACTGGCATTCTCCTAGCCCCCAGTGGTATCGTCACATCAAAGACAGCAGCCCAGCCCGCTGAACCCGCCAAGACGACAGCAGCTGCGGTCAAGGAGCCTTCGACCGAGGCACCGAAGAAGGAGGAGACGAAGCCTGCCGCCACTTCCGATGTCGTTGCCAAACCTGCTACCACCGAGAAGCCTAAGGAGGAGACAAAGCCCGCGGCTACCACAGCACCTGCTGTCGAGGAATCTTCATCTGTCAAGACTCCTGAAAAGAAGCCAGTCGTCGAGACTAAGACCGAGGCGCCTGTCCCCGTCGAGACCGTGACCGAACCCGCTGTCGTTGAAACCAAGACCGAGAAACCAGTCGAGTCCAAGACTGAGAAGCCTAGTGCTACCAAGGGCCTTCTCGACCCGGTCGAGAGCATCTTGACATCCGTGCTCCCTGTTGCTTCCGACTCTAAGAAGGAGACTAAGCCTGCCGCTGTTGAGACCAAGACCGAGGAGCCAGCAGTTGAAACAACCGAGAAGCCCAAGACTGAGCCTGAAGAGACTAAGCCTGCTGCGGTTCCAACCACTAAGGAAGGACTGTTGGACCCTGTTGAGAGCATTGTTTCTTCGGTTGTTGCTGATCCTGCCGACTCCAAGACCACGGAGCCTAAACCAGTCAACACCGAGACCAAGAAGACTGAACCAGCCAAGACCGACAGCGAGAAGGAGACTCAGCCAGCTCCCATCGAGACCGAGACTGCTAAGCCCGCTGAGCCGGAGACCACAAGCCCAGCTGTGGAGAAGCCTGCTGCCACTACCAAGGGCCTTCTCGATCCTGTGGAGACTTTGTTGTCTTCGGTTCTTGCTGAGCCCGCCGACAACAAGACTAAGGACCCTACCCCTGACCAGACTGAGTCTATCTCTCAACCCGAGGAGACCGGAACACCCACCAAGGAGCCTCAGCGTGATGCCTCCAAGCCTCAAACTGATGGTCAAACTCTCCCAACCTTCAGCCCTCCCGCTGACGAGACAACCGCTGCCCCCAATGCTGGTGAGACTTCCAAGGACGGTATCCTGGATCCCGTTGAGACTCTTCTCAGCTCTGTCTTGCCCAACCAGCCTGATGTCAAGACCACATCTCCTGAGGAATCTTCAGCTCCTGTGGACAGCCAGCCTACCTCTGCAGCCCCTAATGGTTCTGAGCAGACTGTTTCCGCTGCTCCTTCAACCGAGCCTGAGACTACTGGCCCTGCTGAGATCATCCCTACCAGCATTCTGCCCGATCCTACCGATATCCTCCCTGTTCCTACAGATGTCACATCTGCTGTTCCTGAGGCCTCAAGCCCGGTCACTGTTTCGCCTGTGATTCCTACAACTGTTTCTCCCCCTGAACAGTCCGAAAGCGGTTCCCCGGATCTTACGTCATTCGTTGACCCCAACACCAAGTTTCCCCAAACTGGCAGTGTTGCACCTACTGATGCTCCTAACACAACTGTGCCTGAGGTGACATCTGGTATCGATGTTACGCCTGAGCCCACCAGTGAGCCCATCAACGGAACTGAGACCATTCCTAACGTTACGGGCGAGCCCCAGACCACTGGCGCCCCTGAGCCTACCAGTGTCAACACTGAGGAGCCAACAAACATCACCCAAACTGCTAACCCTACTGGAGGTGCCACCAATGAGCCCTCAGGAAACACCACAGCGCCTGCCACTGAGCCTGCCACTGAGCCTGCCACTGAACCAGCTACCGAGCCTGCCACCAAGCCTGTTGACACAGCCTCTGGCTCTGTTCCTACCGGCAGCCCTGCCACCGAGACTGATGCGGAGACCAACGGCACTGCCACCGTTGAGCCTACCAAGCCTGCTACTGGCGTTGAGACTCAAAGCGCTCCTGCGTCCGAAGGCGAGCAGACCTCTGCCGTTGCGCCCACAGATGAGCAGCCGTCAGTTGCGCCCACTTCGCAACCTCCTGTTGAAACCGAGACCAAGCCTGAGCCTGAGCCTACTACTCTGGTTCCCACAGCTGCTGTTCCTGTTACCAGCATCCGACCTACTGCCACCCTCACCAACACCAACAACTGGCTGCCCACCACCATTGTCTTCGAGCCTACGTCTATCCCCGCCCAGCCTTCGCAGCCAACTGAGACCTCAACCTCCACCGGCCTTCCTGCTAACATTCCCCGTGTTATCCTTCCTAACGACCCCAACAAGCCTATCCCTGAAGGCTCTGTTCCCATCCAGCTGGGTTTCTTGTTCCCTTTCAACTACAAGTTCCTGGCTCGCAACACTGTCGCAGCTGCTCAGCTTTTCAAGTACCTCCCCAAGGGTCTTGCTGATGCTGGTGGCTTCTCCAAGGACCGCATTCTGGTTAGCAAGATTGTTCCTCTTGACACACAGTCCCAGTGGGGATACATCACTGCTCTCGCCAAGATCCATTATCCCGAGAACATGATCGACAGTCTCCAGGCTGATCTCATTACCCCAAACTCCCCATTGTATAATAATGATCTTGAGATCGTCCGTAACCTGACCTCCGTCATCAACACCAAGATCGACATCTTTGGTGACTCGGACACCGACAACAACACCGACAATGGTAACTCGGATGATGGCAACAGTGGCAACCGCGATGTCTTCGGCAACAGTGGCGAGGGTGATAAGTCTGCCAAGCAGAAGGCCACCACTGCTGGTATTGCCGTTGGTGCTGTTGGTCTCAGCGTCATGTACGGTGCTGCTATGTTCTTGGTCGCCCGACGATACAAGCGCAAGAAGCAACAGGGCCACCGCCGTGCTAGTTCCATTGGCAGCAGCCAGCGTTCTTCTGAGATGCAGTACACCGGTAACGGCAGCCCTGCTCTCATGGGAGGTGCTTTGATGAGCCGTGACTTCTCAGCATATGGCGCAACACATGCTGAGCAAGGCCAGGTCCGCCCTGGCGGCCGTGACAGCCATGGCAGTGGACGCAGTGGAATGGGCAACTCTGCACGAACAGCGTACATCTCTGCGCCTGTTGCTGCTGAGAACTCTCTTGGATGGAACTGATCCAGACCATACCCAGACGGCTGATCGCCCTAAAACCATACACCAAAAAAATCTATACCTTTTCACCAGTGCACCATTTTTCTTTTTTTTAAAACACTTCGATACCCTTCAGGTGGATTGTGATGACTACTCCTACCACTACGACGCGGTGATCAGCTAGTCACTACGAAAATCGCTCAACATGAGCAACCCCAACTCGAAATGTTTCCTTTCACCATGCTCTTTCTTCATTATGTTGAGACGACGATGCGGCATGTGCCTTGCTCTTCATTATAGACTTACAGGTCGGCTGCCCCGGCCCTACATCATTTTCCCCTCACGCCTAACGCCTCCAAAGGGGTAGAGCCCCCACGTCCCTTTTACTTATTCGTTCGGCTCCATCCTGGCGACCTGGCCAACCTTTTTTTTAATGCTCTTGACCTTTTTTTTTCTCTTGTCATTGTTTATTGTATCTTGTCGTGGAGGAATTGAGTTGTCCATGTGTAAGAGGAGGGACGGCGAGGCAAGGGATAACTGGGAGAAGGTGAAAAGCTTGTCTATCTAGACAGGCGTTTCGGGACGGGACAGCAGACAATAAGAGCAGGTTCTGGATGATAGGATACATGTCAACTTGTATATAACAGGACTATTTTCGGTGTGTTTGGTCCATGACTTGTATGCCTTTTATCACTTCTGAGGAGAGCGATGGGAAGCGGTGGTGTTGTTCAGACTTTTCAAAACGTTAGAAACCAAAGAAATCCAATTAAAGAAAGAAATGGATACTCGTGAATGCTCTGTCTTGCCAGTCTCATACAAATGTTCGTATTGATAACTCCAAACATTGACTAGTCAGTCTGTCACCGTCTTACAGTAGCTTCAGCTCTCTCGATTAAACCTGACAATCATCTACTGTATGATCTTGCGTGCATATTTAGGCCATGTCACTACCCGTGATGTTCGTGATCCCCTTTGGCGTGCAGCTTGCCAGGTTTGGTGTGTTGAGAGGTTACATCGTTGTCTAGATAAGGCTGATATGCCGAGTCTATTGGGCGCGGATTGCTCGGACGAGATGGTCTGCATGCTGATCACGGCCATTTTTACGTGATCTCTGTCTAATGGAATGATCCTTGGCTGAGTTATACCTGGTGACGTACAACTTAATCGCTAATAGACTTTTCATGTGTAAATGAGCGTCTTTTGACGGAGCTTCTAAGACATTTGCAGCGGGTTTCCCGCATGTGGCGATTGACGTGTCGAAAGAGTAATTTCCCCTTGCATTAAACCCTGACGGTCGGCCACGCTACGGCGACGGCGCCAACGGTGCGGCGCTCGGGGACTGGGGGCCAGGGACAGGGGTTGATTAGACTCGATTCTCAGTCTTGGGACTCAGGAGCATCGTCTTGTCTCTTCTTGGATTCAGGGTTGTCAAGCCAGGCCAGGTTGATTATCAAGATGAGTCCAGACTCATCATGTGCAAACCCTGCATCTCGCATGATATCTCATATTCCCTGTCGTGGCCCTTTAGCTGCTTCTTGACCTTGCGTGGGCAGACTACGGAGATTTTTGCTCTCTTTTGTTCCTCTCGTCTCCTTTTACTAACTTGATGAATACTAGCGACCCATTGCGTTCATCCGGAGACTTCAGGGGCCGTCTTGAAGATTTTGACGCGTGGCGTCGCAAACTATCGAAAAAGTTATTAATGGTAAGAGAAAGGAAAGTGGGAGAAAAAGACAACATAGTTATATTGGACTCTTGGAGTTAAGTAACAGCCAAGCGCCGGAGACAGTTGCATCTAAGAGTTCTAGACAAGAAGCAAAGCTTGGCTACTCCGGCTTCTCCTCTATGAGCCTGGGGGCCACCGAGCTAAAATAAGAAGAGGGGAAATCAGACAAGTCTAGGTTTCGATGCATGATTTGCTTTCACGATGCTAGCTCAGCGAGTCTGCAGGTACCGTAGTTAGATCAGGTAACGACGCGGTTATAACGGTGGACCAAAAGTTTGATGGCGTAAGCCCTGGACGGTTGATTCAGTTGAAGATGGCGATGCCGAGCTGAACTGGACTGAACCGAAGAGAACGATCAGATCAGGCTGTTAGTGAGTGTCAGCTTGTCTAATACTAGTTTGGTTCTATCCTGCTAGAGTCGCATTGCACTGCTCCTCTTGGGCATGGCATGTAAGCTCTTGCACACGGATGGTGGAGGTGAGGGGCCCTTTTCAGGGGTTGAGAGCAGTTTATGGACGAGGATTTAGAGACTATCGACCCAATATAGCACCAGAATGCGGCGCTTAAGTTGAATATGTATGTAAATGCATTATTTACTGGCGTGAAGGTTGTGAGTGTGACTGTGAATTTATGAGGGGAGAGTTAGGTAGTATTTGTAGGTCCAAAGGATCTAGAGTGGCGTGGCGCGGCAACAACGAGCCGATTTAGACTGACTGATTGATGTTTGCTCTTTCCTTTCCTCTGATATCTTGATGTATTCCTAATTCCTTCCTTTCTTACCTTGTCCCTTACCTTAGGTTCTCTCGATTACTAGTACCTACTCACGTTCGTTTCATACTGTCGTTCGTCTCTACATTTAATCATCTCCAACTACTAATCACTGAATAGCCTCACATCTCGAGGTTTACTATATGGATCATGTCTTGAGGCTGCTCGCCTAACTTAGCCTCGCTCACTCTCCTCTTTTCTCTTGATAGGTTTTTAGTCACTGAAGTAACAAAACATGGCTGTACCATGGAATTCCATGGGTATGCCACCATCTGACGCCGATCACGACAAGATCGTTGTTGGTCCCTACGACGACTCCAGATATACAGCATCATCATCCGGCCTTAGTTATATCCGACATCCTTCCTCACAGCCTACCAACTCTACAGCCCGTCTAATTCCTCAACCTCTTCTCTCGCCGCCCATCGCAAGGGTATCACCTGGTCCAAGGAGCCCTTCAAGCCCGCGCAGTCCAGCCAGTTTCCAATCTCTCAACAGTCCCTCGAGTCCTGGCTTCCCTCTCAGTCCATTCTACCCACCGAGTCCAGGTCCATTACAGAGGGGGCAATTCCCTAATTCTCCTGCCAGCGATGGCTTCAGCTCGCCGCGCATGTCTGGCGCAACAGCCCCCACA
Source organism: Fusarium acutatum (assembly GCA_012932015.1). Taxonomy (NCBI): domain Eukaryota; kingdom Fungi; phylum Ascomycota; class Sordariomycetes; order Hypocreales; family Nectriaceae; genus Fusarium; species Fusarium acutatum. Next base: position 148,340 of record JAADJF010000269.1, on the reverse strand, counting down.
GACCCTCGACTATCGACCAAGGCATCAAATATGATGGAAACAGTTCTCGAGACGCCTTACTTTGACACGCCACCTCATACACCTGGATCCTGGGGCGATGCAAGCCGTGGAACCGATAATCTCGATGCTACAGAGGTCCCCCTCACCAATGGCTGGAGACCTTGGTGGTTGCGCCGAAGAGTAACCAGCATATTCATTGGCGCGTCCATAATGTTGGCTGTAATTGGCGAGGTAGTGATGTGGTGGCTTTCCAATAATGAAGTTGACAGCAGCCTCAAGGGTCTGTGGACTTTTGGACCCGTTGTTGGTGAGTGATCGTCAGGGTCCTTACTCTGTGTGGTGGGGATCTTCGTCCGTCTAAGTGCTCACATATACCAAGTTGTTTCTCTTATGGCCATCCTATGGGCACGAGTCGAAGCTCAAGCATTGCTTTATATGCCATGGATTGTTCTCGATCGCCGACCAACGACTGTTGACGAAACTCGCCGCAAGCAAGCTCATCGAACTATTCTACTCGACTATCCTAGCCTTGGGAGCTTTCAGGCATTAACTAAAGCATTTCGAAACCGCCACCATCTCGTCGTTGCATCTATCGTTATCAAGCTTCTCCTGCGTGCTCAGATCGTTCTTTCTACTGCCGTCTTTCATGCCGAAATTTATGTCGATAGCACTACCAGACTCCGAGCCAGGCTTGGTGTTCTACATGCCATGGTTGGCGTCTTCCTCATCATTTCTGGCGTACTTCTTCCTATGCTGTATCATGCACCATCGCCTCGAGGAATTGCGCCTCGAGACCCTACTTCTCCCGCCGGAACCGCGGCACTTCTAACAAGTAGCCAGCAATTTCTCTCACGACTATCCGGAACTGGACATGCAGATATGAATGCTGTTGCTGGTAGGTTGGCAGGCTCATGGTATACGACAGAACTCACACAACCCGGACGTCGACCTGAGGAAATGTTTCAGCTGAGACAGCATGGTGGAGGAAGTGGTGCCCTCGGCATGAACCCTTCCAACCGCCCTGAGGAGGGCACGGGGACATACCAGCCATGGACACAAGTCACCCGAACCAAACTCATCAGTATTGCTACTTCTGTTGCGTTGATTGTTGGAATCTGTGTCATTTATAACTTGAAAGGCAATGAGAATGGCCTAGAAGTCGATGATAGCATATTTATTGTTTGGACCTGTCTACCAACCATAATTTTTGCAGCTCTCGCTGTCTTCTGGACCCGAATCGATATTGACAACCGACGCCTGGCCCCGTTCTTGAAGCTCACCAACTCGAAATGCCGATTTCAGGAGTCTTTGGGACTGACGTACATGAACGAGTTTGGTTTGCACACAGCTGGAAAGGCTATGAAGAACCAAGATTGGGCCGTTTTCCTTGCCAAGTGCACCTCGATGCTTGGCTGGTTGATGCCAATCTTTACTGCGGGACTGTTTGCTGTTTCTCAAATGGCACAAAGGGCCCACCTTGAGCTTCGACCAGAGTCACAGTTTGTATCGACAACGAAATCGCTGAGCACCGCCATCGATAGTGATACAATCGAAAATGTGCTCCTAAGAGAAACTCCCAGATACCCGAGATGGACATGGGAGGATGTCGCTCTCCCAGAGGTTTCGCTTGTCGATCACCCAAGCAAGTGGCCACTTCCAAACACAGAGCTTGTGGCCACAGTCCCAAGCCTAAGGGGCAAGCTCACCTGCGAGACGATATCTCTTTATGGAGGCGAGGGTGTGGATTGGCAATGTGTACCATTGGGAGGATCCACGAAGCAATCCATCTGCGGATCCGATCAATCTCGAACTGCAATTGTTGCGTCTTCATGCTCACAGCTCTCTTCCAAATACTCCCTCAAGTATATTTGGGGTAGCTGTTCAGATGACGGTATGATTTCTGTCATGATGTGCAATCAATCGGTTGTCGACGTTAATGTCTTGACAACATTCCGCACTGAGGACCTGTCCATCAATTCGAATGCTATTCCCATTGTGAATGCATCGAGTGAGGCGCCTTCGGATGTGACGGCGGATATCACGAGTGTTTATGAAGCACTCGCTAACGTTGGTGCTGATAACAAAACCATGAACGGACTCGACGCATTCTTTCGTACTTTGGTGCTCTCGAGGCTGCAAACATCTTTGGAGCGTATTGCGATGCCCGAGAGACAGAATTCAGTTTCTCAAGCGATCCGCCAACTGCATGGAATCCTCGCCGCGCAGGCAATCAATAGCGACTTGATACGACGCCCCTTGTCATCTAAGCTTGGTGCTCGCGATGATTCTCCAACCGATATTCCAGCCTCAGTTGATTATGTTCTCCCGCGTCTGATGCAAGGAAGCGTGCAAAGCTTTGTCCTCATTGGGTTACTAGGCTTTACGCTCGCATTCGGACTCCTTTCGCTACGGACGGCATCTCGTGGGACTCTGAGCAAGAGCCCTGGTAGTATTGCCGCCCAAGCAAGTCTTCTTGCAGACTCAACATTGTGGTGGCGCTTACCAGACGGAGCAGAATGGATGGAAGATGACGATTTAGCGCGATGCCTTCGTCGAAGGACGTTCCATCTTGGATGGAGTAAGGGGGCCGCGGGAACCCGAAGCTACGGTATCGGGATCGTGCAGGACGAAGGAAAAGCAGCGAGACCACCAATGGTTTCGCAAACAAGTGCTGATAAGAGCGGGGGGTTGGTTCCTGGGCGATACATTAGTATGGCGCCTGGGGTATACTCTTACGGGGATGTTGCGACATATGAAAAGTCGTGAAAGTGATACCCTCGGCATGGATCTTGAATTATATTAGTTAGAGTCTTGGTTAGTGGATTTCGGAATGCATGGCGTTGGAAGGAAGCGATTGGTTGGGAATTATGAACTTGTTGGTATATCTACACTGCAATTTGTACTGTACATGAACTTGTCATGTTGTGAATATACGAGGTCAAGGCTCGGAGACATCTTGGCAAGTAGTGATGGAGTATTCGTGCATGTGTTGAAAAATAAGCCTATTTGAGTAACCAGAAACTGGGGAATTGTGGAGACTCTACCCAGCTTGAGCCATGGATTTATCAAAGCAAGTTTGAAGCGTCTTGAAATTGATGAGTCTTTAAAACTCAGCCAAACCACTCGTTTACATGGTAACTCCTTGACGATGCTAATCTCAGTTTAAAAAGCATTTCGTGACCTTGAGATTGGTGTTTGTTTTCCTCTTTCCCCCATCTATCTTTCTATCTTTCTTTTCATCCTCACATCGCCGTCTAATACGTAACTCAACATATCATGGCGTTTACATTACACTCACATTCTGGCGAGTTCTGCCCTGGCCATGCCAAAGACCAACTCGAAGATATCGTCAAACATGCTATTTCTGTTTGTTACAAGACCATTGGCTTCACAGAGCACATGCCTCGCTATGATCTACGTGATCTCTACCCCGAAGAGGTTCGTGTCATCATCCAGCTTATCAGTCATACACTAGCTGACATATCACAGCTCGACAACCCTCAAGCTGCTCTAGAAGCTCTTCCTCCTCGTCATGAAGCATACCTCGTTGAAGCTCAACGTCTTCAGCACGAGTATGCCTCACAGATTCACATCCTCATTGGCTTCGAGGCTGAGTTCATCCGTCCAAACTGCGCAGCACACGTTCGCAAACTCGCTGAGCATCCCATCGTTGATTACTTCATCGGCTCGGTGCACTATGTCCACAGCACTCCCATTGACTACAACAAGGAGATGTTTGCCACAGCTCGTGAAGCTAGCAGTCGCAAGACTGAAGAATCACTCTATGAGGATTACTACGATCTTCAGTACGACATGCTCAAGGAGCTGCGCCCGCGCGTTGTAGGACACTTTGATCTCGTGCGGTTGATGAGCGAGGATCCAGCCCGGGATGTCCGGCAGTGGAAGGGCGTTTGGGGGCGCATTCTGCGAAATCTGGCTCTTGCGAGGGAGCAGGATGGATGGCTTGAGGTTAACAGCGCGGGACTGAGAAAGGGGCTTGCGGAACCTTATCCTGGTAGGATAATTGCCGAGGTAAGTTGACATCATCTCATCATGTGGGATAAACAAGAGTAAAAGCTAACTAGTCACAGGAATGGATTAAATTGGGAGGAAAGTTCACTTTCTGCGATGACAGTCATGGTATTGCACAGGTTGCCACCAACTATGCCCGAACAGTCACTTATCTCGAGAGTCTGGGCGTCAAGGAGGTCTGGTGTCTCAAGAGAACACCTAAATCTGGCGTGGATGGAACGGCGAGAGCTACTCTTGAGGAAGTCAGTGTTCCTCTGAGTGCGTTCCGTGAGAATTTCCCATAAAAGATACATATGGTCGGGCTATTGGTTCAGAATAGAAAGCCATAAAGTCATAGATTAAACAGGACTAGAGCTATAGAGCAAGACAAGAAGAGGTTTGATCTAGAAGGAAGAGGAATAGGGTATCGCGAAGAAGAAGACTGCATCCAGACATAAGAAGGATGTGTTGTTGTAAAGCTCCGATAGAAAAAGAAACACCATGGCAACAAAACTCGGGTATCATCTCCCACTTGTATCCTACTCCAAAGCAGTGATATGAAAGATCTGACAGCCATTCGCCATACATCAGAAGAACAAATGTCCAATAGAAGCAGCATCGCCTTTAATGCTGAGGCGTCTCGGGGATCTCCTCGACAGGATTCGGCGGGGTTGGCTCTGGCTTAACACCCTGCTCCGCGGTCTTGAGCTCACTTGGTCCCTGTCCAGGGCGAGGGGCAAATGGGATACCGCCGGAAGTGTATTGGAAAAGATTGCTCTTCTTGGCCGGGCTAGGTGTCGCGGCAGGCGTTTGCTCAGATGGAGTTGGTACGTTAGGCGGAAGCCACTTCAAAGGCTCGCTCTGAGCAACAGGCTCAGGTGCAGGGCCTTCGGGTTGATAAGGAACAAAGATATCATCTGCATCCGTGCTAGGGTGTACGGAAACAGAGGGGATGGCAGGAGAACTCAGGGGAGGAGACATCAGTTCAGTGGCTTGCGCAGTGGATTCAGAAGCATATTGCTCTTGTGAGGGAGACATGATTCTGCTCGAAGAGGCAGTGGTAGGTGGTGAAGGGATGCGGGCGCTGCCCGGTGCAGGTTGAGTAGGAGAGATATCTTGCGTCTCGACGGAAGCACTGAGAAAGGTTTGATCATGGTTAGTGGCTGATGATGAGTGCTCAGCACTGGAAGACGCTGTGGAAGGCTTGTATGTAATAGAAGATTCTTTGCCCTTGGCTTTCTCAGCTTCAAGGCGAGCTCGCTCTTTGGCCTCCTTCTGAGACTGGGTGATCAAGTTGATACGAATCTTCTTCATACCAGAGGTGATGCTGTCAATGTCATCGCCACCCGTACTAGATGCGCCGTCCTTCTTCGAAGCCTTAGCTGGCGACTTGGCTTTCTGTGTAGCTGTGGCAGGTCGCGAAGGGCCAGCGGTAGTAGTAGCTTTCTTGGTACCCCGAGGTGCTCTCGGTGCAGGCTCCTTGCGGGGGGCAGTAGAATTCCTTGCCTTCTTGGCTGGAGGATTGACGCTGGCAACGGATTTCGTAGCCATGGGTGAGTTGGGGACTGTACGAGCGTGCTCCACCACCTCAGGCCGATCTGCTTCGCCTGGTGATACATCTCTTGTCGTGAGGGATGCCGGGATCTCACTAAGACGACGACTGGTCCTCCTCACTGCCGGCTCACCACTGTTTGTCCTCGAGGGAACACCGCGCGCAACCGCCTTTGCAGGAGTTAGCTTTGCTTCGTCACATGACAGTTTACAACTAACCTTGTCCGAAGAAATGGGTGCAGCGCCCATTGTTCTTCTGCGGCTTGTGGACGCCTTTTCAGTGGTTGGCTCGGGAGGAGGCGCTGCCTTGGCTCTCCTCTCACGCAGAGACATGCGCGAGGTTGGACGCGAAGAAGAGGTAACTGGAGGGTTTGGATCAATGCCCATGATTATTGATTGGCGATCTCGTCTCGCCTTGCTTGCCTCTGCATTCAATTCCTCAGGCTTGCAGCTATCGGTTTGACGAGTAGAGGGAATCAGGAGCTTGCTGAGCTCATGGGCTGCAATGGCCCAAGGAACTTCTGGTGGAGGTGGTGATGGAGGCCTGGTCATAGATGCACCCAAGTTGGACAAACTACGTCGCATCTTGATGGGATCTGATACCTTAGCCGTTGATGCCTGTGTTGGTGAGAAGTAGGTTGGGAGGGTAGCGCTCTGTGGCTTCTTGGCTGGACCATTTGGAACCTCCATCAAAGCCTCGAGCTCATCCAAATGGGATGGCGACCACCATGATGGGTCGTAGGCATGAACAGAGTCCAATGTCGGCTTTTGCTCGAAACTGTATGACATTTCTCCTGAAAGGGATCCAATCTTCTGCCCCATTTCGACACCGAGACGGCCAACATTGTCTGGCTCTTGAGCGTAGGTTTGATCTCCAGCGAGTCCACTGAGATGACTTAGGATACCAGAGCACAAAGCTCGATCGCTATAGCCGCCTTCTAGCACACTGATAACTCGACCATCAACGTGAAGTACCTCTTCAGCCGCCAATTTGACGACATCCTGGGCAATACGGGCATAAAATTCTGTCGGCACGTTGACCTTGTGACGCTGCATTCCTGCGCTCTCCCATTCACTGGCATCAAAGCCGGCAGAGAAAAAGATGGCAGCCTTTGGAGGCAAGTTTGATTCTCTCAATCGCTCTGCCTGGTTCCTGAGATAGTTTCTAACCTTGTCCAAGAGCACAATATACCTGGTCTCGTAGAGTTTCCAGAATTCCTCTTCGGACTTCCAAGGTTCCAGATGGACGTTCCAAACTGTCTGTCCGTGTGCATTGTCGATACAGATACTGGCGCTTCTAACCTTTTCTTCATCGCCCATTTCACACGGATACGAGTTGATATCGTGCAAGCTGAAGTAACCAATCGAAGACTTCTTCCATGCTGCCGCATTCTTGGCAGCGTTGTTTCCTCGAGAATTGTGCTGCCATGTAATGGCCTGAGAACCATCACCATGGTGAAGATCAAAGTCAATGATAGCAGCATGCGTGAGCCCATGGTTCAGAGCAGCATGCATGATGCCAACATGGACATTGTTGACCCAACAGAAGCCCGAAGGATAGGAGGCGGAGCAATGATGACCAGGAGGTCGCACGCCAACAAAGGCCCGCTGAGGTCCGGGACCAAAAACAGTGTCGATGGCTTCGCAAACAGCCCCCAGAGCACCTTCCATGGCGTTCAAAGACTCTGAGCAGAGGTAGAGATCACCTTCATGAAACTTGTCAGTTTTCTCGGCCCCTCTGTTCATCTGTGGTCTCTGCAGCTCCTTTCCCCCCATTGCAAGCTTCGATTCGGCTGCGTCGCACATCATTTTGAGCTCTTCCATCCATTTTGTCCCATGCACATTTACCACAGCTGGTGACAAAAGAGAAAGTCTACGTTCTGTCTTCTGTATCCGGAATGGAATGCCATGAATATCCTCAGCCTCTCTCTTTGGGTGAAGTGGATATTCGCCCTCAGAATGTCTTCCACCCAAGCGGACATACGCTGCAGATATACCCAACACGGCTGCCTTTATTCGTTCCGGGCGTTCGACGATAGTACTGAGAGCGGCACGAGAAGTTCGGGGTCGGGAGAAGCGATGTCCATAGACGGCGTCGTTTAGCACTACGGTCATCTGGGTTGGGCGAGTGGATGTTGCGCCATGATGCGCCTGCAACTCGTCGCTCAGATTGTCATGTGCAATAGAAATCGCAGTTGGTCGGGGTTTCTCCAGCACAGGAGGAGTAGATGATAGAGGCGATTTGGCCTGAGTTGGTGATATGTGATGCACCACGCTGGAACGTCTTGAAGGGGTCGAACCTGGCCCGATGCCGTTAGAGGAGCGCAACGAGTTCATAGACGCCTTTCGTAGGAGTGTAGGTGTGTCCCGAGAAGCTTCACGGCTCCGGGACGGGCTCCGGGACAGAGCCCGAGCATTTGGTGCAGGCGACTGCGACGTGCGACGACCCGATGGGCGGAAGGGAGAAGCTGGTTCGGAGGCGAGGCGGGATGGAGCTCGACCGGGCGAAGTGGAGATAGAGAGTTGGTTCAAGGACTGAGTCAAGTCGTCATGTTCGGGCTGTCTGAGGTTCCGTGCGGAAGACTGCCGCCGAACCGACAGCGATGGGCGGTTTGGCGAAGCCATGAGGCTGAAGTCGACGGATGAGGAATATGGATAAGACGAAATGGTATAAAACAAAGAGTGGCGGGGTTGATCACGGTAGTGGAGGTAAGTAAGTTAAGGTATGGGGCAAAGACGAGGTAAAGTCAGAGCCAACTGGCCCCTTTGGTCGCCTTTGGAATAGCTCCAACTGTCAGGTCCTCTAAGTCGAAGTAAGGCTTGTGCTTGGGCTTGAACCTTTTTGTGATCGAGATGTGGATGTCGGTGGGTGACGTCTTTGCCCCTTGTTCAGGGACCAGATCGCGTCTGGAGTAACGCGTTAGGGTCACGTGGCTGAAGTTTATGACGCTGTTGTGTTTTGGACATTACCGTATTAGGCGTGCTAGTAAATAACAGTGAGTTACTGTACACTTCCAATTGGAGGGGGTTCACGACGTTTATAAGAAATAGAGCAGATAACTGAGCGAGATTGTATTTTGTTATAGCGACATTAAGGAGAATTTTCTTGGGTCTTTTAACCCACAGCAAAGTCTATCGTGAGCGGAATACAAAATGACAAGATTGAACAAACAGGCAGGTATCCGTAGTTACGGTAACAGCTCATCAACCCCTGAATATTTGTCGCACAGAACGGCAGCAAACATGTCGAATTCCGACTGCTGGGTGCTCTCTGACTACAAGATCATACTAAGGGATAACATTTATCTCGTCTAGAATAATAATACGATCTATATAATATATAGTGATTCACATATTGCAGATGTCAAAGTTTCATAGTAGCAGTGGTATACGCAGGCCTGATATCCTTGTATAGATTGTTGGTTTCTATTCTGTAGGCTGCATGTGCTCAGGCTGTTGGTTCGGAAGCTCTAGAGGATCAGATAAATTAAAGTCAGCGATAAATTACTTACCAGATCTTGATCGAAGCTAATAAATATGCTTGATTACTGGCTGAATGTCCAACAAACAAAGAGCTCGTCACAGCTGTTGATAACTTCATCCCTCGTATTTTGAGCCAACAGCCCAAGAATACGAGATCAAATGGTTGCCAATGACACAATCCCACAGACACCATTAAATAGACAGCACTTTGCCGTTATGTCGGCCAAGTCTAGAATCACGGCTGTAGAGATCATGTATGCACTCAAGCCCAAGCCCAGAGTGACATGGATGTGTTGACCCAAGCTCAACTGAGTAACCTGGGCGAGCAAGAAACGAAACGTTGGACTCACCGCTATCAAAGACAGCGAGTTTTTCTCCAGTCACGGAAATTCATTTCTTCTTCAATCAAGGTTCCTCGTGGCGCTCGACAACTGGACCCCTCACATTTAAAATGATCCCAGTCCCAATCGCCCCATGTTGCCGAGACATTTCTGGTCCACTGTCGACGGTCCTGTCCCTTTCGCTAGGCTGACTTTGTTTCCGCTGGGTCGGGCGTTTTGAAGGATGCGCTAATACTACGCTGGGATGCGGATGAAAGCCGCTGTTTGTCTCTTCTCATCCCAACTTGACAGACATCCAAACAATATGGAGGGCAGAACTAAACTTGCTGAGATGCCGACAACTCCGATTAGGCTTCAAGAGATTGAATTTGAGAGTGAGTGACATGCTGCAAGCAGGTAGCCGCCTCTGATCTAAAAATTAGCTCCGAGTATCCGTACTACCTTGTTGTTAGTGGTCAGCAACAAAATGAGCTTTAAAATAAACTTCCCGTTATGACTAAATGGTTAAAAACATAGTGCCTTGCATCACGAACAGGGCTGAGCGATTTACGAAGGTCATGTCTATCCATACCAGGTTCAGGTCGAGGAATTTCTTTCACTGGATCTATGACATGTGCTGGCATGAAAGCTGAAGCTTTGAATCTGGATCAAGGCTGATCTTTGAATATTCTCCTCAGATCAAGCCACCAAGTAATAGTCCGTACTCATCGATATTTGATGCTAATGATGCAGCCATAATCTGCCCATCAGCAGGGGCGTACCCCTCCAGACTCTACATCCAACGATGTGCTCACAAAAACGCCAAAAGATGCTACGTGATGCGGGCTCCTTACACTTCTCTCTTTTTCTGTAAGGAGACACAGCATTAGCAAATTGATACCCTTGATTTGCCAAGCCAATGGATTTAACACATTGTTTACGTCTGCCCAGACAATGCGAGCGGAAAACGGCATTGCAATCTCTCCCAGACTCTCATCGTCCTGACATTCAACGTCCTTAGGTGGACGGGCTGGGGTCCTTTTGCTGGGGCCACCTGAAGCCCTTGCAAAGCCTTGTCGACTTTATCTGGGCTAGCTCAGAGAACATCTCAACCCGAGTGGCTTTTTCCTCCACTCCTCTTTCGTGAATCGTTCCCAGTTGCAGGGCACCCCTGGTCTGCCTCCAGCGTCCGTCCCGTTGCAACTCTGCGTCTAACAGGCGACGGACGTTGACCACCAAATTTCTGCGTGCAATTCAGAGAGATCCTGCTAATCACATCTCAGCCGCACCATGGCGGCCTCGCTAATTGGCCATCTTGGCCCCAGAACACCTGGAGACTCTGCCTCGTGGCTGCGTGAAGCCCGGAGCTAGCTCATCACCCTGTCCGCAAGCTTCCTAGCGTCCTGTGTGTCTGGAGTCTGTGTTGGTCAATGGAGCGAGGCGATGAGCCGACCCTGGAAAGGAAAGGGAAGCTCTGTTCAGCTCAGGTCGGCGTCGTGAATAAATTCCCGACTGTCGGCCCTTCATGCCCGAGGATTGCTTTTGGAAGGAATTGCTGCTTTTCGCTCATATTCGTCTGTAGAAGTGAATGTCTTGCCTTGGACCTGACCTCGACCCCTAACATTGTCTCAAGACATTCGAAATCCACCAGTTTCATATCTCGAATACCCAATTCTCGCAATGAAGGGTGCTGTTCTTTCCGTCCTGGCCAGCGGTGCCGCTGCTCAGATCACATCGATGCCTTTTGCTGCCCTCGGTCTGGGTCCTCATGTCTTCCAGAACAACGCCATCAACCCTAGCGACCCCGAATACTCGACCTGCCAGCAAGCTGTTGGGATTGTCCAGGACTGTGTTTCTTCTGTTGGTGGTCTCGACGCTGCTGCGACTGCTGATCCTTCGGCCCTTGTTGCTTGTGCATGCTGTGATGGACGCAGCAACGCTGCTCCTCTTTACTCAGTCTGCTCCAACTACCTCGAGGATGAGGTTCCCGAGAACACCTCTCAATACGAAGGTGAGTCTTCCTTCTGGTCATGAGGACCTGAAATGTGCTAACAAGCTGTTTTAGCTTATGGTACTCTGTACAGCGCTTGCAGATTGAACGCCAGGTGTACCGGCGGTTCTGGTTCTGGTGGTTCTGCCAGCGGTAGCCGTCCTACAGCAACTTCAGATGATGAAGATCTCTCTACCATTACCTCCGCCACCAGCCCTGCTGAGCAGACATACGCTGCGGCCTGTTTATACATGCTCGATATCTTCACTTCTTGCACATCTGAGGATCGTCAATTCACTGAGCTTCCTCCCAGAGAGCAGGCCGAGTGCTACTGGTAAGTTGTCCACTTCCACGAAAATTGACACAGACTGACATTTTATAAGCTGTCGTGGCTCTGGTTCCCGCCGAACCTGGACCGACGAGCTCGACAAGTATGCTTCCACTTGCGCTGACTGGGCCCGAACTGGCGAGCCCGAGACCGCCTACTCTGGTATGTGTCTCAGTGAAACGATCTGAGCTTAGACTAACACGACAATAGTCGCCAAGAACCTTGCTACTTTCTGCGACCGCTTCGACGACGTTTGCTCCCCCTCTGTCACCCGCACTCAAGACTCTGGGTCCAGCGAGACCGACGAGGCCAACACCACCGAGGACTCCGGTTCTCGCCAGACTGGAGCCTCGGACAACGATGCCTCCACTAGCGAGCAGAACAATGAGCCCGTCACAGTCACAGTTCCTGCTCAGCCTTCCAGCACCGACAGCGGCAACAGCGCTTCTTCCGCCCGTGTCGGCTTCGGTGCTGTCCTCGCTGCCGTTGCTGCTCTGGCTATTGCTCTGTAAGAGCGCTTATGATGATTGAACCGAGAAGCGTTGCAGTTTATCCATAAGTTTCCATTTCCGAGAAGACTTGGTGGATCTAACGACTTATCTGGGTTATTTAATGAAGTGCTGTAGGGAAACTCATGAACAATGCGCAGTCTTATCAGGATATCCTTGGCATTTTAAGCGCCTTCGTATATAGAATCATATTCATTATTCATAATTCACTTTTTTTTTTACCAACGCCTCCTGATGGCTGTATATGCTTCTATTCCGTTGTCAAATCGATGTTGACACCCTTCAATGCTCCGACTGCCCATTCGGGATACTCTGTTTTATCCGCATAAAGCCAAGCAAAGAACTGTCGCACGAATGTAGGGAATCGATCCTCCATAATGGCCTCCCTGATTTGTCGCATAAGGTTCAATTGATAGTAGACGTTGTGAATGGTCAGCAGGTGCGCCGCTACCGTCTCTTTTGAGGCGTTGTGGTGGACAAATGCTCGAGTGACACCCATCCCTCCATCAGCGGTTGGCTTGCAGACCATGCAGTTGCAACCCTCCTCGACAGGCCCAAAATCCGTAGCGTATTTCTTGTTACGGATGTTCAAGACGCCATGTTTTGTGACTGCATTGCCAAATCGGGCTGTTCTTGTTGGCCACACACAATCGAACATGTCGGCTCCCAGCGCAACGCTCACGACCAGATCTTCAGGGTAGCCAATACCCATGACGTATCGCGGCTTCAGATCAGGGAGCAGTTCCGTACAAGCTGCTACAACTCTGCAATAATCAGCCTTGGCCTCACCACCACTCAGTCCACCAATGGCGATACCCGGTGTATCACGGGCCAGCATTTCGCGACAGCATTCTCGTCGCATATCGAGATCGAGACCTCCCTGAATAATGCAGAAGAGATTTTGGGACTCGGGTTTCTTGTGAGCTGCAATGCATCGATCTAACCATCGTACACTGCGCTCCATGGCCTCGCGCATACGTGCTTTGTCAGGAGAGGTTGTGACAAGGACATCGTCCAGCTGCATCATAATGTCGCTGCCGATGCTGTTTTGCAGTGACATGGAATGCTCAGGTGTAAGTAGCATGGGTGTTCCATCATGCGGGCTCAAAAATTCGACACCTTTCTCAGTGATAGTTGCAAGCTTTAGCAAACTGACCATTTGGAACCTAGAGGTCAAAGTTAGCCTGGGATTTCTACCAGCATAGAGAAAAACTTGCCCTCCACTGTCTGTCAGAATGTTGTGGTTCCATCCTTGAAGTTTATGCGCTCCACCTATCGCATCCAAGACGTCTTGTCCTGGTTTTAAGCCGAGATGATAGGTGTTGTTTAGACATAACCGACAGCCAGTCTCTTCAAGCTGTTCAGGAGTGATGCCCTTTAGAGACGCTTGGGTTGCCACAGGCATGAACATGGGAAGTTGCACGACGCCATGAGGAAGAGTCAATATTGATGCCCGAGCTCTTGTTGTCTACGTTGAAGTATGTATATTAGTCTTAGACCCTTCGACCCTGGCTTCAACGGCGAAGTGAAGCCGTCACCACTGTAAGACTCACGGAGCATTTTGCGACAAGCTCGTGCGTCAAGGCAGGTGACTTGTAAATGTTTGATGATGACGCCATCCTCTTGATCGCTTGCATCTGCTTTAGCCCAAATGTGCCACAATCGAAGAAGAAAAATAAGAAAAGCTCCTCTCCTCTTCGTCGTGTTAGTCGCTTGACTAGGTTTTTGAATAAAATGGAAGTTGTATCAATGAGAGACAGGGTTTTAGTGGGGCTCAGTGCTGTCAGAAGAAGATCGAAGCGCTGAGCTGATTGGTCAATGAGATACCATCCGGGCCATTATCGGTAGATCCCGCCCAAGCTTCAACCTCCAGCGAATTTTCGTCGACTTCAGCTATACGCCCGGGTACTGCTCGACAAGAAGATACCAGAACGGCAAGCCAATTGAGCTCGCCAAACGGTCTCTGAGCCGAAATGAGTTCTCGCGCTGTTTCGCCTGGAGGGGCATTGTTGAGATCTTCTCGACTATTCTCACTCCCAAAGCCATTACCCGAGCCTCAGTCGACAAACTTGCACATTGGCGACCACAAGTCTCCCACGATGACACGACAATACCCGCAGCACCAGTCTATCACATCTCCTCTTTCGTCTCGTGAAAAGGGTGACTGGGGCTTCAAGCGACCATTTCCTCTCAAGTCCACCTTAACGAGCTCAACACCCTTGATCCGAGTCAACCAGGTCGATTCTATCGAAAGCGTTACTGATTTCGCCTCTGCTGCCGACCATACTCTTTCTCTTGAGAAGTTCCAGGAAATGCGAATTCCCCTTTCGATCCCCAAAGGAAACGAGAGGAGCGGCATATCTGTGAGGAATGACGCTTGGCGAAAATCGGTATTTGAGGAGGACCTCGATTTTACCGAGTATCGCAAAGGACGAGTTGATGATAAGCGATGGAAGTTTAGAGGACCATGGCTGGCTAGGATGACTGAGGGTGCTTTTATCGGATATCTCAACAAACAAGTACGACCCAAGCGAGCTCAGTTCAGACAGCTGCTCAAAATGAGACTTGCTGATTCTCTAAATTCCAAACGAGCCACGGCTGCCATGGAACAGGGCAACACCGCGCCAGAATTAATCCGGGCTGAAGACATCACCGAGGATCAGTTCACAGACTATGTGCGCTCTTTGCGAAGTGACCGTGCTACACTTTATGGCCTGGTCTCCAAGTTCCTCGACCTTGCTCCTCTTGGCCAGCCTGTTGGCATTATCCAGACCTTCCTCGCCGCTGGAGACAATGCGGCTGCTGAGAGTCCTTATGGAAAGTCTGGACCTCCTCCTAGCCATCCCTCTGCTGGCATTAGTTATCTGAGGACAAACTCCTACATGGAGAACCACCCTGTCTACGGACCTCAAAAACAGCGCACTCCTGTGCTCTCTCGAGTAGTTTACCCCAGGCAAGGCCCCTCACCTGCCAAACTTGGTGTTGGTGGTTTCGTGGCCGACTCTCCCCCAGGAGACAACGAGTTCAATACCAGAGACTCCCGTCAAAGAGTTTCGCAGAACAAGAAGATGCTTACTGGTATTACACACCTTGATACAACAACCTTTGGTGGTGCCAAGGCATATGTCAGCCCTGAGACTGCAACAATCGACCCTAGTGGAAAGGTCGTGCTGCAACTCCGAGAGGCCAACACTGAGGCCCAACTTGTTGCTAGAGAATCTCAAGGCCGTGCTAAAGTGTACAATGCGACAAAGCAAACAGTCAAGAAAACGAGTGAAGAAGCTGATCCTTGGCGAGCCGAGCGTGTCGCTAATGAACTTATTGGTGATGAGACTGCTTCTACCCCCGAAGATGATGCTGTGAGCAGCTCCAAGAACTACGGCCTTGATAACAACAACCAGCAATAAAGTGCATGAGTTATGGATGAGGGCTGAGGCGATGTATATCAATGTCATTTATATTCTCTGAAATTTAGAGAACATATGTACCAAACAACTGTACAAATAGAATTGAAGCAATTACCCAAGTTACATATGCCGGCCTGTCATGAAGACTTACACTTCAAACATGTTATGAAAACGGATGCAAGCTTGCATAAATGCATAATGCTTTGAACCAATCATACAGCAGATTGCTCCACTAATGTCTATTAGCTAAGCCGAAATGATTCGCTACACACACACGTGATTTTGCTTAGGGTTAAGGTATATTCGAGGAAGGAACGACCCACCCACTCAACACCAAAATTCCAGCTGTAGCGGAAATCTCACACCAGCGACTTTCTTCAAACCTATCGCCCAACGTCCAACAGTCCAATACCGCCAAAATGGGTCGCGTTCGCACCAAGACTGTCAAGAAGTCCGCCAAGGTCATCATTGAGCGTTACTACCCCAAGCTCACCCTGGACTTCGAGACCAACAAGCGTATCTGTGATGAGATCGCTATCATTGCTTCCAAGCGCCTCCGCAACAAGGTTAGAAATACCGGCTCGACAAAATGCGACCTAGGACAGCGACTAACTCAGGATTGCTATAGATTGCCGGCTACACTACCCACTTGATGAAGCGAATTCAGCGTGGACCCGTCCGCGGTATCTCCTTCAAGCTTCAGGAGGAGGAGCGTGAGCGCAAGGATCAGTACGTTCCTGAGGTCTCTGCTCTGGACTTCACCCAGAACTCCGAGAGCGGCCAGCTCGACGTCGATGGCGAGACCAAGGATCTCCTCAAGCACCTTGGCGTATGTGCCCCCATGAGATTGGAACAAACTGGACGAGATGTTAACAATAAATGCAGTTCGAGTCTATCCCCGTCAACGTCATCCCCGTTACTCAGCAGCAGGTTCCCGAGCGTGGTGGACGACGATACGGCGACCGCCCTCGCCGCGACTAAAAAAATTGGTATTTGGGATTATTATGATGGGTGTCTGGCATTTACAGGGTTTTACTACTTGGCGTCTTAGGACAGTGAGTGCATAGGTCTCAAAGAAAGATCTTTCGACCCCCCAAGGTGTCGCCGATTCTCTGGATGTCTCCAGAGAAGACGCTTGATCGCCAATCACTCTCCTCGCTTCTGTGAATATGACCTTGTCCAAGGCCAGTTCGCACGTTTCAGGAACTGAGCTGAGGGACTGTGATGTTGTTGTCTACATCGATGCGACCAGTATTTGGTAGTGTCATGATGGGGTATCTTATCCTTATTATGGCCCTGTTTATGATACACGAGTCGCCCAACGCCTATTTTACGAATAAATGCTACGAACACCTGAAGCATGATTTCATCAATCCTTCTTATCCTCCAGGTTGAGTTTTGTTCTGTAGCCCTCAACAAGTAAATGTTCGTCATCGTAGACTTCTGGGTTGTCAGACGCAGTGGATGGCGCTTTAGGATCGTTCTCCTTCAGTGTGATATTCATCTTCTTGCTCTTGCTTTGCGATGCATCTGGTTCGCCACGCTCAAGAGCAAGGACGGCTTCATCTCGAGCTGCTTGTCTTTGCTCTTCGAGCTTGAGCTGACCAAGCTCTCGGGCAGCTCGGTCGACCTCTGTTTCCTTCGATTTGTCCTCATCGAGTAAATCGATCTCAATATCAGGGATACCTGCACGCTCCCAGGCAGCTGTCTCATTAAGCTGCACCTTAACATAAAGAGCGCGACGAGCGCACTGGTTGGAGCACCATTTTTCTAGGTCCTCACGCTTCATAATATTCCCGTTGGAAATCTTCCACTGACCGCCAGGACCCGTATTCCTTCGTGGTCGCGAGCAGAGGGTGTAACCGCAAAGCTCGTTCACATTGCGCTCGATTACGAGGTCGTCGTAGTCTGAAGGTTGAAAGAGTCGCACATGAGCCTTGAAGTCGGCGACATCGGATGGTGAAGGATTAGAGGCGTTGTAAGGTTGTTCGCGGACGAGAGGGTATTCGGAGAGGATGACCAAGCTGTCGAGGATTTCTGCTTCAAGGTCTTTACGATGCTGGATAATCTTGGCATGCTCTATGGCGATTTCTCTGGGGTCGGCATTTCGTTCTTTGATAGACTTGGGCTTCTTGAGAATACCCTTTGGGGGCTGTTTAGCTGTTGAGGCCATGATGAATGAGTATTATGGTCTTGAGAAAAGGCAACTCGAAGTTGGAGCTCAGAAAGATCCAGAAATGGCCCCGCGAGGGGAAGAAATGAAACTCAGGACCGTAATTCTAAGTGATAAAAAGATTTAGGTAATTTAGCCTAAGCTTAGGGGACTCTTTACTTAGTTTATTTTGGCACCCTCTTCTAGTCTTTATACTTTCTTGCTCCCTGAGGGCCCCGCAGCGTCTGCTAGCTTCTGTTTTACAACTGGCAATCCACTGAAGGAGGGGAAACTGACTGACTGACTGCCAGAAGAACGATTGGACCCTATCGGCTAATGACAAAATAACGAATGTAGGTTAGTGCTGAAGAATAGCATGGTAGTGAATGTTTTAATGGCGGCCTCGGACATTGAAAAGTCCAGACAACCAATCAAACAAGAATCGAGTCTCTCCATCATGGATCCCTATGATGATGCACTGTAACACAAACAAAGACCAGTCAGTCACTTTTTTCATCTGGTTACATTTGTATGACAAACACGGCATAAGCAATGGTTTCAAAGCATGACAGGCCAGTGTTTGTTCATCATCATGCTTGATACAACGCATGGACAATTGGTTAGTTTGTTTTAGAAGCCCAGCCAGTGTTTCTGCTAGCTACCCCATGTTGTCATGCCTTGAGCCTTCGTTTCGGACTGTTCGGCCATAGTAAGAGATAACCAACGTACGACGCCGCGAATTAAAGATAAAGCGCAATGCGAAGCCAGTGCACCCAAAATCAACTCGTGATTGCTTCCCCAATTTTGTAGGCTCTGTTGCCTGTTTTACATCACTGTCATTCACTCGCTCAAGAAACGTAAGTCTTATCGTGATAGTCATGACCGACCATCATCGGAACTAGGCATCAACCGACTATAACTGAACTGGAACTTCCCTACCAGCTAAACTGGAAGTACCATCGTCCACGCACCTAACACTTTTAGCCGTAAGATGGACGGAGTGACGGGTTCATAGCGCTGACGTCGACAAACGCCCCAGCTCCAGGCCTATGCTCCGCTAAACACCACCCGCAACCTGCATCTCATCTCTCTCTCATGCTTTTCCTCTTGAGGATCCGAGCATCCATTCCCACTTAATACCTCCTATCGCATATTAAAAACCGAGCAATCGCCTTCCCACATAGACTGCGCCTTCAAACACCACTTCGCTATATCCTCCCCCCGCCTCACTTGATCCCACAGGCTGACGACGCCCCCCTGTCGTGCTCCACACTCAATCAAGCGGGCAAGCGAGCAAGCAAAGCTGTTGACCTACTAGCCTACGAATACCTAATCCGCGTACTATAACCTTGTTGCTCCATACAGCCACACGCCCAGAGAAGCTTTGATCCCAGCCTCGGGCAGCGTTTGTCCTGCAAGAGAGCTTCCAGAAGAGGATCAATCACCAGCAAAAATGGCCACGCCATTCAGAGTCAAGGCCATTTACGAGTACTCATCGCCTCATGAGGACGACCTCAACTTTAGTATCGGCCAGGTCATCACTGTTACTGATGAGGAGGACGCCGACTGGTATGGCGGGGAATATGTCGACGACAACGGCATGAAGCAAGAGGGTATTTTCCCTCGAAACTTCGTCGAGAAGTTTGAGCCTACTGCACCTCCTCGTCCAGCTCGAACACGTACTAAGAAAGAGCCCGAACCTGCTCAACCCGTCGAAGATATCTCTTCTCCTCCACCGCCACCTGTTCAACAAGAGGCTCCTTCAATCCCCGCGCCCGAACCCGAGCCCGAGATCGAAGAAGCCCATGAACCCGTACATAAGCATTCGGTTCCCGAACCGGCTGCCCCGGCCGTCCCGGAGCCTGCTACTTCAAAGCCCGCCGAACCCGTCCAGGCTACAGCTCCCCCGCCCGTTGCAGTTCCTAAACCCGAGCCTCCAGCCCCCGCCCCTCAAGCTTTGGCTGCCGCTTCGCCAAAACCCAAGCCCTCCGGGCCTCCCCCCAAGGCAGAGAAGCCTTCTGCGAGCTCGTTCAAGGATCGCATTGCAGCGTTTAACAAGCCCGCAGCGCCTCCTGTTGCGCCCTTTAAGCCAAGTGGTCTTGCTGGCTCAGGTACAGGTTTTATAAAGAAGCCGTTTGTGGCTCCTCCTCCCAGTCGCAATGCTTTCATACCTCCACCGCAGCAGACCCCAACCGCCAAGGTTTACCGGCGCGACGAGGATCCTGAAATCAAGGAACGGGAGGCAGAAACCCAAGGACAGGCCGAGAGGGCCGGACTTGTACCAAGTGAAGGTCAGGATGGCGAAGATGAAGACCAACCTAAGCCTACAAGCTTAAAGGAGCGCATTGCACTGCTTCAAAAGCAGCAGCAGGAGCAAGCGGCACGACATGCCGATGCCGCTGCCAAGAAGGAGAAACCGAAAAAGCCTCAGAAGAAGCGTGAGAGTGTCGGGCATATCGATACCCCGGTTGAGGCGGAGGCTTCACCTCAAGAGCCTCATGCTCCTCTTGAGCGCAGAGACACACAGGATACTGATGCCAGGACATCTATGGACGAGCCACGACAAAATCGCATGCCTCCACCTCCACGCCGTAGATCTTCCAAGGGACCTGCCGCAGAACCTGTCCATGATGGCAATGAGGCGGATATGTCTGGCGCGGGTGACACAACCGAAGGCAACGATGACTTAACGGAGCGGGATGATAGTGATGGTGTGGCTAGGAACGCACCGCGAGCACCTGCATTGCCTATACACGCGGGTCCTCCTCCTGAGGCACCAACATCAAGAAAGGAGGATAGCGAGGAAGCGGATGAGGAAGAGGAAGAAGAGGAGGAGGAGGAGGAGATGGATCCTGAAGTCAGGCGTAAAGAGGAGTTACGGGCGAGAATGGCCAAGATGAGTGGTGGTATGGGTTTCCATGGTATGTTTGGTGCCCCTATGCCAGCGCCAGCGCCACCTCCCAAAAAGAAGAAGGCCCCAAAGCCAGAGCGAACATCGATCGACGAAACTGTCGAGGAGGCATCGCCAACCAGCCATGCTGCACCACCCGTTCCTACTATGATGGCTTTGCCTGGATTTGGCGGTTCAAGTAAACCTGAGGAGCCATCCCGTCCTGAGGAACATGAACCAGCTGCCCGAGCGCCACCACCTCCTGTTCCGTCTCAGCCGCCCCGAGTTCCAGAGCATGCAGAGATGGCAGAGGAGGAAGCAGAGAGTGACATTACTCCTGCTCCTCACGCTGTACCTACGAGTATGTACCATCAGATATCAAGATCTCAGGTAGTTTGGATGCTAACCGTCGCATAGTCCCTCCTCGAGATCCAGCAGGCCCTCCTCCTATTCCCGGTAGTCGAGGAGCACCTCCTCCGGTGCCATCCGAATGTAAGTTAACGCCCATTTGAAGAAAATCATGATACTCATTAGTTCCAGCTCGGCCTCCTCCTCCTGCACCTCCCGCCGATGTGAAGTCTCAGTCTGAAGGATCTCAGTCGGGCGATGAGCTCTCTGGTGGCCGTGATAGCGATCGAGAAGGCCCTGTAGCTGCCGCAAGGTCTCCTCCTATGGCACCACCGCCAGTTCAGCCCCCTCACTTGCCTGCGAGATCGCCACCACTTTCCCCTACCCGCGAGGAGTTCAGCCCTACATCTCCTAAATCCAATACTAGCAATAGATTAAGTCGACTGCCGCCACCTATTCCTGGCTCTGCACCAGCTCTACTAGCGCAGAGTCGGCCGCCTCCCCCGCCTCCACCAGGTGGTCTTCGTCGACAGTCAACCCAAGATTCCCAGGCACAACATACCAGGGGACCTCCTCAGGCTGGCGAAGAAGAAGCTGAGGAACTTACCGAGTACGAGGGCGATTACGATACGGATATTGCTTCTTCAGTCCCCCATAAAGACGCTCTGAAGTCACACGCCCGTGAATCAAGCCTTGAAGATAACACTATTCTATCGCCAGTCTCAGATGCTCCTCCTAAACTACCACCCCCTATTCCCACAGGCACGGCCCCCAGAGCTGTTCCACCACCTGTCCCTTCACAGCCGCCTCCTGAGAATATGCGGCAATCAATTGATACACCTCGCGCTGCTCCTCCACCACCACCTACGGATAACAAGCGACAGTCTATTGACGTGCCACGCGCGGCACCTCCCCCTCCCCCTCCTACAGGTCTACTCCCTCCTCAACCGCCTCAGTCGCCTCGCCTGGAAGAAGACTATGATCCCTACAATTATTCAGCACCTCCTGGAGGGCATGGTTACGCCCCCAGAACGCCCAAGATTGAAGAGGAGGGTGTCTTCCCCCAATCGCCATCTGTTACTTCTCCGATAGATCGAAGACCTCCCCCTCCTCCAGGTGTGCCAGCAGGTCGTACTTCGGGGCGACAATCTTTAGACATTTCGAGGGCTGCTGCTGGAAACAGACGATCTATGGATGTCCACCGACCATCAATGTCGATGGAGTCAGGCTTTATTGCGAATGACTTGGACTTGGCTATTCAGAGTGGCTGGTGGAAGCAATCTAACCAAGTACCTCCCGTTCTCCAGGGACGTAAAGATATTTACTTCGAGGCCGAAGAGTCGACATCTACCAATGGCGGCCAACAAACGACGATAACTCGCGAAATCTTTATCTTATATCAAGACTACTCACAAACCTTCTTGACAATTCGATACGACCCTTACGATGCATCAGATGTTCAACTTGAGCAACGTCACGAGCCCCCGCCGCGTCCCCTCCGCCAGGATCAGATGGAAGAGTTTTATGAGCGATTTGGTCGCCACATCTCGACGGCTGTAGCTGCCAAGAAAGACTCTGTTGTCGCGGACGGCACTCCTCAAGGTCTCGTTCTAGAACTTCTCAAGCCTTATAAAGATGCTCTTCCTCCTGTTGGCACTCGTGCCTACGGTGCCCTTGTCTATTCAAACATGGCCAATGCATCAACTCAGCAGAACGACGTGATTCGTGCTGGCGACATCATCACAATCCGCAACGCCAAGTTTCAAGGCAAGCATGGTCCTATGCACGCAAAGTACTCTGCCGAGGTGGGCAAACCGGACCACGTCGCTGTAGTGTCTGAGTGGGATGGCACCAAGAAGAAGGTGCGCGCATGGGAGCAAGGCCGCGAGAGCAAGAAGGTCAAGGTAGAGAGCTTCAAGCTTGACGACCTTCGTAGCGGAGAGGTCAAGATCTGGCGTGTCATGCCGCGGAGCTGGGTTGGCTGGAACAGCCAGTCCTAATGCAGCTGGGGATGGCGTAGCGAGGGCGATGGCGATCTCTAGGAAAAGATGTCCATGATGATGATGACGATGAATGATAGGATGAGTTCAAGACTGGTAGTTGGGCCGTGGCTGTATCCTCAGGCGTTGAGTGGTGGGTTCAGGATTCGAGAGCGTTACAGGAGGAGAAGGAAACGATGCGCAGCAAGGTGTGTGCTCAGATAAGAAACTGTAGGACATGAGTGGAACATGAGAGATTTAGTTAGTTGTAAAGCAGTTCGTTTCAGTAGGGTATGTTAGGTATCGACCAATGCGTCTTATCCTGTGTCACCTCTCAAGATTCACTTTCAGCATCTCACACATTGAGAATCCCATGATCGTTTCTGTTAAACAAAGTCTCGCATGAATCCGAGACATAATCTATTTCAGGCACGGCCCGGCCGTCGTGCAGCGGTTCCACGGCCACGTTTCTATCTCTTACCGGCTACAACTGAGGCCTTGGAGAGTTACATTGTATAAGCGTAAGGAAGTACGGTGTCTTTCGTTACTTCGATCGACAAGATCTTCATATGGCGGAGAATTGAACATCAAATCATATCTTGGATGACAGTTTGACAGGTGGATGGTATTGCAAAAGCGCATTGCATACTACCTAAAAGGGAACCTAATTCGCATGGGACAGTATCAGGAAAAATAAGATGGTGGGCACGAGGTCTTGGAGCTTCGAGATTTGAAGTTTGTGTAAGCAGGAAAGATATAAATGAAATCAGCAGATTCCGTGACCATGGGTGGAGTGATAGGATCTGTTAGTCAGGTCACCCCTTCATAGCATCGGGAAGTGTAGGGGAAAAGATTTCATAGCGACTAGCAAGATATCTTGCACACAGGATGGGATAGCTAAACTCAATGCCTGATGAATAATCCTTAACTTGAATCGCGTGGTCACGGCGGCAGGCAAAGGATGGCCATGGCCCACGTTGAAACGCACAGGACAACTTGTACACAGCATCTCACGTATCAGAGACCTACACTCATGATTCAGCAAATAGCTGATTCCCATCAAGTTGTTAGGCACAATGTGCAGATGCATGGGAAGAGGCGGCAGAAAAGGTGCAGGGTCCGAAGGTCCGGCTGTTGTCCATTCGGAACTCAGCCAAAGCATCCATGCATCCACTGTTCTCGCCTCAAGGGTACGTCTTGTTCATTGCGCAGGAGCCTGATAGTGGCATATTCCACCAACGGGCCGGTACCTCCATCTCCAACACATGAATATGAAGAGAAGCGCGGGGAAAACAGCCGTCCATTCAGGCAGAAAGTGAGGCGTCTGATATTTCTCAGCCTGAACTTGGGGTATGTGGCAACGCTCGGTTATCATGGTCGAGGTGCTGTTGGCGGCTATCGATTCTGAGGCCAGACTCTATATGCCTCTAAGCTTCACTCGAAGCTTTCGTTATGAGCCCAATCATCTCAGGGCCATGGTGTTTTCAACTTCTAGATTGAGTAAGTGCATCTCGAAAGTTACAGTACGTCGCTATCTTAGTTCCCGTAGCATTGCGTCAAGCCGACCTGCTGGTCTCGGCTAGGTGCAGTAGTGAAAGATGGACGAGGAAACAGATCAACTGCGCTAATAAGCGGCTTAGGTCGAGATGATGGAGAAGATTGGGTCTGGCCCGAGACAAAGTGAGGTCAGCTCGGTGATCTCAAAACTTGAAGCTTACCAAAGAAGCTGCGGTGCTTGTGATATGACGACATAAGGTTCTGATGAGTGGTGTATCCGCAACTACGACTTCGTGTAGGTGAACGAAAGTGGAAATGCGTCTGCCTCTGCTCTGATTGGGACAGTCAGGTAGTCAAAGGGATGCTGTAAGCAAATACCGCTTCTTCAAGATTCTAGCAGACGGTTCCTTCGTTCCAAGATTGCGGCCTCATGATGATCAGGCACAGGAACGGCGCAATGCCAAGGGACCTCCAAATACGACGACTTGACGATTGAATTGAGTCCCAGGCCATGGACACGATCTTAGTTTGCGTGCTCGTTTGGCTCAGAGGAGAAGACTGATCTTGCGATTGGCCAAATCGTTTCATTAACCAGGGGCCAGAACCCCCGACAACGAATGGGCTGTCAACACATGAGCAAGGACTGCATCTTGATGGGTCGACTTGGTGGTCATAAATCACCTTTGGCATGCATGTTCAGCGCATGCGATGCGAACCAAGAGGTGGGATGAAGCTGCAGGGCTTTGGGAGCAAGAAAACGTCAGAGGTTAAAGTAGGATGCCAGAATGAACTTGCCAAAGAGCCCCCCTAAGTTTGGACTGACTTGCCTAAATCTTTTTATCAATTAGGGTCAAGGTCCTCAAGTTTTCTTGCTTCCCCCAGGCAGGATACAAACAGTGTCCGAGCCTAGGTTGAAGGTCATGTCGGTCGTGTAACTGAGAAAGTCTGGCAGCGTGTTCAGAATGTTGTACGATTCACTCTCAAGTTGATAGTGTAGCGACGAATAGTGACGTGTATGAAACCTGAGTGCTTCAAAGTGTCGATGGCGTCTCAAGTCCTACACCCTAGGACGCATGATGATGGAGGTGTTGGGTTCCAAGGCAAGGCATTCCCTGGGTGTCAAGATCGAATTCTGAGAAATACCGAGTTCCATCCGCCAAACCCCATACTGACGATCCATTTGTGACGACAGCAAGAAGACATAACTGTCGTGCTTCGTGATTGCTGCCTTCAACGAGCCGCCCCATGACATCTTGTCCAAGTATGTATCATGGGCCAGCTCAGTCATGAATGAGTTGGCCGACCCGCCGCGTGAATACTGACGCCGGGATATGTATGGAGCGGGACGGGCCAGTAGTTGCAGTGACTTGAGTGAGTCAATCAAACTTATTGGCAGCTTAGCAAATCCATCTGGCGCAGCAGACAAATCGCCGAGGCTGATGCTGTAAACTGTGGATAGTGAATTTGATAATGGACCATCAGTGATCATTTTAGGCTCTTGCCTAGCGTACCCTTGTCATGACATCTCCCTAAATAGAAGCACTTAAAACTAGTCAATGGCGGAGTCGATGACATCGCAGCCCGGCATTCCCATTCACTGCAGACCCTGTCAAAGGGTGTGGCTCTGTTGAGTTGAATCATCATTACAGCCTCGTCACCGACATTGCCAGCGAATAGGTAGATAATTTCAACCTCATTAACGAGGCAGACACGGTAGACAGAGAAGGCTGACGCGTTCGATCATGAGCTTCTAGTGTTAGCGGTAGACCCAAACTACCTATCCATTTATATGCAACCCTGAGCGAGAAAAGACGAAGAGGTGAGATGCCGTGGGATCCAATCGGCCTTGCATATGAGATCCCGGGGTCACCGGGGTGGTCTTAGACATTCTGGATCAATGAGAGAAGCCAAAGAGATCCATGAATGCTGAGTGAAGAATTGACTTGGATGGTTGAGATCAGGCTTGGTTGGTGGAAGCTGAAAATGGTACGGAGTAGTGGATGGTGAGGGAAACCCCAAAAATGCAAGGATCTGGCGTAATGATACACAAAACCAGGAATAGGCAGGTAAGTAACTTCTCATAAACTCAGATGACTATTAACCAGAAGTTTGAAGTTGATACAGTATATATTTGACGTTTGACTGACTCGGATAGAATATGAAAAGGAAATATTTACTGTGCATGTGCATTTGTGATGCCTCAGGTGGCATGTCTTGAAGCCTGAGACACCTACCATCGCGACTGGAGGCACCTGGCACCTTCCGTGATATAAATCAGACCAGCCGATGAAGGAAGGCACGGGAAGATAATCGGTAAACAGTCTAGAAAGAGATGACTCAAATCACCTCGTGACTTAAGCGAGGCATCATCGATAAACAATATCTCCTCATCTCAATCATAAAGTCAGGAACTCTCTCCAAAATCAGGACAAACATCCAACAAACGAACCCTTGTTAGGCAACTAACTGGACTCTACAGAGCCTGTCTGCCGTACAGTACAGTACTAATGTTAGGCTATACAGTGCAGATGCACGCACTCAACCAGCCGGGACGTGTCCCAGAAATCCGCCATTCCTCCTTCGGGTCATGATCCTGATACATTCAGTGCCAGGGCACGTTACCTAATTATTCGGATTCATCAGTGATTAAGAATAAATGGGTCGTAAGCCAACACACGACGAGCCGAGTTTTAACAGCCTCGCACGCCTCGCTCCACCAAATACTGTACTGAGATAGAGAGGACAAGGGCTTCGTGGGGGAACCTGAAGGGGAGCACAGCTGGCTCTGCGTGGTGATGAAAGATTGGCGGGTGGTAACGTTAGGGGTCCTCCAGGCATGGAGAGAAACGGATCTGTGCTCCTCTACCTCTCCTCCGTACAGCAGGCAATGACCTCTAATGAAGCACGCAAGTGCGTTAATTATTCGGTCTTGGTCCGAGACCACCCTGAAAAAACTTCTCTGCTCTGTTGACCATCTTCATCGCCGCAGTCGAGACAACTCTAGCAATCAAGCTTACAGACCTCTACTGACGCTACCCTTGATCGACCACCATTTCAGTGAGATCCCATCGATCGGCGGGCATCAGAATCCGCCATCCTGACTGAGAAACGATTGTCGCCCATCACCCCAGGAAGACCGAATCGACGGGACGGAGGAAACAGCCCACCCATGGTGTGACTATGAGCTAGACATGAGCTCCAAACAGCCATTGCACCCTAGCTGTGGCCTGTCCCGGTGTGGTACACCGTCACAACGTCTTCACACGCGCACCCTCTTGCTCACTCTAGTGGCCGAGCACTGGCCGATGCACACTAGGGATCTCATCCGGGGCAGTCTTTGGCTCTGCTCCCCCACGAAAGACGTGTTGTACGGTCCGCGGATAGGACTAGAGTCATCTACTTCCTACTGTAGAGCGCCATTCCTCAGGCGCCTGTCCCCGATACAGACAGTCGGTTGTGTGTCAAAATCCGGAATGCATCGCCTGGGGTTTTCAGCCACCTACCGTTGAAGTCACCTCCCCCTACGAGTGACCAACTTTTTCTGGCGCTGTCTGTGACCCGATTGTCTGCCCACCGTTGACTTTATGGTAGCAATGCTTTAATTAATGGCAACGCAACGTATTGCTCAGTCTTTGCCGACACCTTACTTGTCTCTTCCAGCCAACAATAATAAAGTGCAGCCCAGAGATATTAGGGCTGCAACAGTGTCACTGCTGGCTGCATACAAGAGACACTAGGGGGTGTCTATTGAAGGTTAAGCACGAGTCTGCGAGATGAGGTCTGAGGCCGGGGCGAGGTGAGGCGTTTCTTCCACTTCTCACTGTCTCCCCCGCCGTGGCCCGAGTTGACAGGTGGTCCAAAAGTGGTCCGTCCCGCCAGGTTCCTGATGTGGCCTCGAGTCCAAGTCCATGCCTGAACACACTTCTTACCCCTGGCTTCTCGACAGCTCCACTGGTTGCGTATTAAGGTCAGGCTCGTTACCAAATAAGCCCCCCTCCCCACCTACGACCAACGTCCGCCGTTAGTCTACCATCCATATCCATATCAAGGCAGAACCGACTTAAGGTGAAGATATATCTCTTTCGATTGTCTCCTCATCTACGCTATTATCAAATTCACGACTCTCGACTCTGACTCAACCTGATTGAAGTTGGCTGTGTCATATACCACAGGCTACACACAAACAAACTCAAGTATCGCTTCGCCACACCCTTACTTCAGGCATCTTTACTTGAAGCTCAGTATTTACACCACTTACACCCACCCCTAACTCTACTACTCCCTCGACATCAACCACTCTGGATACCACAACACTCTACCTTACTCAATTGAAAACTACCGCACAATGACAGCTGAACCATCATTACGGCGACAACGGAAAGTTGTCATCACTACATCTCCAGCCCCCTCCGATTCTGATTCACGCCGCGACTCCTACTTCTCAGAGGTTTCTCAATCAACGGCCCCTACCTCTTTCCACTCGGCTTCCGGGTCTAATAATAAGTGCCTTGATGTTGCTCAAGGGAACAGACCTACAACAGCCATGAAGTCAACAATTGAGCGCAGATTCGATACTACCTCTTCATCTATCGCCACATACGACTCGGTCCTATCTGAAATGGCACCCTTGTGTCGAGATTTGCCAGTTGGCGGCGAAGAGGTAGAATTTGAAACTGAGGATGAGGAGGAAGAAGAGGAGGAGGAAGAGGAAAGCGGCGATGAAGACGATGACGATGATGACAGAGAAGATGACCAGGAAGACGCCGACAAGGACTACATTCTATCTGACCCTGAGTCACTTCATATCCCTCCAGTGTTGCCTCCTTATCGCGGAACCTCTAACGAACGTCCCTGTCGACCATCTACACCTCAAGACTTTGGCCGTCTATTCCCTTCACTGGACCGACTTGCCGTGCGCCATGACGATTGTACTTCGGATGGCAACATGAATCTCCGTGTCGATACCGTTGTTCCTTTTGGGCATACACGACGAACGCTTGCGGTCCAGCTATTCCACCTGCGCATGCACGATCTGGCTCGCAGAGAGTTTTCTCTTCGCCGTTACTGCCGCGACTCTGGTCGAGAGGTTTGCAACTCTAAGCGTGCATATGCTCCAGCGCCAACCAGTACTGTCGCTGCAGCACGACCTGCCCTCCAAAGGTCAATGAGCTCCGCTATGCGGACGATGGCTACTCCATTTCACCGGCCGACCTCTAGCAACTCTTCAATCTTCAAGTTCGGCAATGGTACTAACGCTTCTACCACTTCTGATAACGCCTCCGTATGGTCCGGTTCGCATCACACGGAGAAATCAGACTCACCAACGCCTAAGCCCAAGGCACGAATGGTACCTACAAACCGAATCAAGCTCGAGTTCAGCAACTATGCTCGCGTGGATATTGCACGACGAGGTGGACGCACCAACAAGCGATACGAGTTTGAGTGGTGGGGTCACACATACGCCTGGAAGCGTGTAATTGACAAGAACCTCAATGTTGTCTCATTCCACCTCGTCCGAGATGGACATGGTGCACCCGTCGCCCATATCGTTCCTGAGATGCGAAGTCCCAACCAGATTCTAGACGATGAGATGGCTGGAGCTTGGGTTACCCCTTGCTACATCTGGATTAGTGACAGTAGCATCATCGATGCCATTACCGACGTGGCTGAGTAAGTCATGATGAAACTCCTTGATCGTAATTAAACTAACAGAGCTTTTAGTGTCATCATCGCCACTGGCCTTATTTCCCTGGTCGACGACTGCATTAAGGAGCGATGGCAAGCCAAGAAACCGTCACACCGAGCTATCCGCAGGGACACTGGCGACGTCAACCATGCAAACCCTCGCTCGTTTATGCACAGCTTCTTCCAGCGACGCCACTCTGAAGAACACTCTTCAAGCCGTGGCGCATTAAGATTTGGACGCAAGCCTGTCGCTGCGTATTAAAGTCTAAGCAACATCGGAAATAATATCGACCGTTATACCTGATATTTCCTATACGAACCTCTATGGAATCTTGTTTACTTCTATTTCAGAAAGGATACTTTATGTTGGTATAAGAACACGATTTTCATACTTCTACTTTCCTTGTTTTAACAGACCTTTTATCCCGTCACGAACAGACGGACATGTACATATTCGGACTTTTTCTTGTTTTGTTGTCTACTGTACTCACCCACTACAGACTGGTTGGGCTGTAAGGTTTTTGGACGGGCATTTGCGGGATACGAAATATCATCCCCCACGATTACAGCATGCGAGGCGCTTGGGAGTTTTTGGATAGGGCTATGAGAAATGGGAAAGCCCAACTTAGTATTGATGATCTGGCCTGGCTTGGTATTAACCGGTGTCTTTGTTTACCCCGGATTGGACTACGCCTCTTAACCCCAGATATGAAAATGGGCATGGCTTGGGGAGAATTGAATCACTACAGAATTATTGGATTGTACAAGACACATACAATAACCAGTTTACGCTATAATCAGGCTAAAGCTGCACGATTGGGAAGAGATAAAATAATGACCTGACACGAAGGCGAAATTGACAGAGTTCTTGGTGATATTGCGCAAAATTTTCTTGCAGCTGCATGTCTACTTGGTCCATTGGTATAACTCAAATACTCAAGGCAGTCCCCTCCATCCACTCAATTGGGTTTGATAGCGGGAAGAAAAACCCTCATCCACCCCCATCTGCAACCCCTGTCTAGCCAGCTCAAGATGCATCGGGGGACGTGGGAATCGTGCCATCCGTAACGCCACAGATGCGGGGGAAACGTCCGTCTCTTTTTCATTTCTGCAGACGTGCCTTGGCATGAGAAAGTCTGCCATTGACGCCCTTGTAAGTCTGACCAGCTCGTTATCCTATCCCACGCGATAATCGTAGAGACGCCAGAAGCGATCGAGTTATAGCTGCTCGACATCATCGTGACCGTCCGGTCTGCCGAACCATGTGCCAAAGTCGAGCTTCATGAGCAGACGATTGATGCCACCAACCCGTGCAGTCGTGAAGCCACCTCGTTCCTCTGCATCGTCTGTGTCCCGAGCTCTGCCGTCTCGCTGATCATCTTCGTCTTCCTCAGTTGCAGTGGCGGGAGCTGTGTCGCCCTCCCATTCGGCTGTGAAGATGGGGTCAGATTCGAGAGCACGAAGGGCGGCGACGACATCTTCAATGCCAGAGCGGACACGGGATTCGATGTCGTGAAGGCGGCGCTTAACGTCACGCTCTTCAGACTCAAGGTCGACAAAGGCATCGACTACGCCGGCATCTGTCTCGAGGTCTATTGACGTATAGATAGCGTGAAGACGATGTAGATGGGCGACGAGGTGATCAATGTGGATGAGGAGGTTATATAGAGGTTGGGTGAATGTTGGCTGAGTGAGAAGCAGACGATGAATGAGAGTACGAAGGTATAGGCGATGAGCTGTTGAAAGAGTCTGAGGATCTTGGGGAGGCGTTGAATCTCGTGCTTTGGGAGTATTATCTTCAACTGTAGGCTTGTCATTTTCATTGCCTAGCCATAAGTCATCATCCTCATCCTCATCCTCATCTTTATCAGCACCCCCTGATTCATCTTGTAATTTGGTTGGTGTTGGTGCTCTGGACTGCCCATGCTTGGGGTCATTGGCTGTCAGCCACTCATGGAAGCCCTCCCATAGCCCAGCAACAATCTCAGTCTGGAGATATGCTTCTGTTTCTGCTAGGAAGAATATGGCAGCACTTGCAGTCGTCCAAGAGCTACGCATTGAAGACGACCGAGACGTCCATCGCTTTCGGAGAAGGATAATATGTTCTCGGTCACCTTTTGCGGTTGGATATTGACGTCTCAAGGATGTAATCTTCCAGAGATCCGTAAGTCGGATGTGCGCTCTGCGCATTGAAAGTAGATAGGCGTTGATACAAGAGTATATCTGTATGTCTGATGGTGACAGTACCATATCCAGTGGTGGAGGAATCTGGATGGACAGCAAAGACGGGATAGAAAAAAGGAGGTTGCGAAAAGGCGACTCGGATAAGAGGCTTGCAGCATCACGGCTGAGACCCGAACCTGAGCCAAAATTCGGAGTCGCCTTACTCTTGGTGAGATTTAGTCGTAAAAGGTCTCGAGCAAGTTCAAGTTGTTCGTCTTCCTCGGCATGTTGGCCCTGCATAGATGCTAAAACAGCCCACGTCCTTGCGAGAACCGCCGCAACTTCACCCTCTTTGACCGTCACATTCTTCAGACCGTCACCCTTTTCGTAAGCCAAGTTATCTGCTCGCCTCCAACGACTGCGTATTTTTTCATCTGCCTCATGGGTCAACTGCATTGCGAATTCACCACGACCGAGGAGGAAGAAATCTCGCAATAATTGTAGCATTTCCGTCACCTTGGCCAGCGGGAGGAGATTTTGAAGCGTGTTTTCGGATAGAGATATCCGGACCGCAATGATGGCTCTCGAGAAGCTGGTGCTTTTTAATGGAAAGGAGAGGCTGGATAATTCTTGAAGCTTTGATGATAGGTGATCTAGCCCACGAAGGCCTGAGTCAACGCTGCTCTTGACTCGGATGTGATTTAGAGATTTTCCAATGAAGAGCATGGATGAAGCTGTAGCTGGTGTCACGAATGCTGGTAATAGACTGGACCGTGATATATACTCCTGCTTTCGTTAGCAATGTTTTGCAAAGGCGCCAAACAAGACCTACCTCTTCGGATTCTTCGATCTTCTGGACGAAGAAATCGTCACCTCCAAAGCTTGGAAGTCTTCCGTATAGTATCCAAGCAGAAACCTGTTTCAGCCATGCTGTTTCTGCCACTGTAACAAGACTCATAGCCGTCTCTTGAACATCCCTATAGCCACTCTGCAGCTCAACTCGCAGGCGATCCATGAGCTGAGCGCCGTGGCATGTCTCCCCCTTCTTATTCTTCGCCAGCATAAACTGCACCATCTCCCAAAGCCAGTCCATCCTCCTAGTCCAGTCCTTAAACTCGCCTATCACCGCCGTCAACGGCACAATATTATAAGCTCCCACCAGATCCGGGTCATCCTGTAATATGCTCGCCTCGACATCGAGAACTTTGCGCTGGAAGGCTGCTAGGTGGATGGAGTCTATGGCTGTTGCGACGGCTCGGCAGATGGTGGAGGGGTGCGAGTTAGCTACTTGGGCTGTGTAGCTGATCAGTTTGATGTGGACGTCGCTGAGGTAGGCGGCTGAGGCGAGTAGTTGGCGCTCGGCTGGTGATACGCCTGAGAGGGCATGAGTTTGAGTTGCATCGGTTCGTAGGAGGGGGGAGGGATGTCCCGAGAGGGAGAGTAGGATTTCGTGGAGCATGATCGTGGTTCTGGTTCTGGTTCGGAGCTTGGTATAATTAGCGGTGATGCTTTACAGGAGGATAATGGTAGGAAACGTACCGACCTTGAGCCTCTCTTGACCTCATAGAATTCCCGATATCACGCAAGATAATTATAATGACACCGAGAAGCTCAAACCGGCACATGAACCAAGCAGTCGTGCGTCTGGTATGTATTGTTGATGATGTTGACCTTGAAGATTTATCCAAAGCTCCAAATTTCAGCCTTGACAACCAATCGCGGGCGTTCAGCCAAATCCAAGCTCAGAAGGAAATGCTTCTCGTTTATTGTGACTATTGAGCTTTTTAGGCTTTAACATAGCGCAACATTAACAGGAAGAAGTCAATATTTTATAGAAATTCGAGGTGAAGCTCCTGAGAGCGCGACGCGAAGGTCGTAGCTGCCCCGCGATCTACCGTGAACTTGATAGTTCATACTGTGCTACCACTTACACCAGTATTCAAACCTCATGGATGTTTTAACACTATTCGTCACAGCTCAATTTCAAGGTTTCTTTCTGCTCAAGTCTTACAGCTTTTAAGAACTAATAAATGATCGATTCGCATTACCGCCTAGAAAAATGTTCAAATAGACCACGCCATATCAAGTCACAAGTCTTCGCCTATTCCAACATCATCACCCCTCAGTAATGTCCCTTGGCAGGCTTCTTACCATTGGGATCATATCCACTGGCGATACTCACATTGTCACCATATGTGCTGTGTGAGCCCTGACCATTGCCCTCTCTTGTCTCGAAGTTAGGGTTGTTATCGGTGCCTCCCACGATGATCTCACCACCACCCTTGACCTTGCCAACTACCATGCCCTTAGCGACACTCTTGAGGATGGCACGTCGAGATACACCTGTCACATCAATGTAGACAAGTCCCACATTCTTGACACCGCCGCCAAGATTGCGCGACAACTCACCAGCCTCCTCACCCCAGCGGTGGCCGACAACAGTTGTCACGCTGGATGATGTGCCGTTGAGTAGATTGCGGCCGGCTTGCTCAATTCCATCAACAACGGTATTGAAGGCCATCAAGCTCTTGTTCAGAACACCTGGTTTGTAGGTATCGATCGCATTGCCGTCCTTGTCATAACCTCTGGCTCTACCATCTTTGCGACGAGTGACAGTTGCACCCAGGTTCTGTGCCATGTTGCCAATAGTGCCCACAGTGGTTGCCGAAAATGTGGCTGCTTTGTTGGAGAAGTTGTTGATCCGGCGAATATGCGCATGTGTTGTAGGTGCAAATGTCACCGGCTTGGCGAGCGGCTTTGTATTCTTGGTGAAGTTGTCGGCTTGGCTCTGAAGGGTTCTAGAGACAACATCGGAAGTTGTAACGATAAGGCGAGATGCCTTACTTGCACTATTCACAATGGTTGACTTTTTATAGGCAGGGTGCATGTCCATCTCAGCCCATGGCTGCGACACAGGCTGCACAGAAATGTTCTGGCCACCATCGGTAGGAAGAGCAATTTCGACAGGTTCTGCACTAATGTTAGCAACCTAAAGCATGGCCATCAATTTTGCAGTACATACCTTTGGAACCGGGTTTGATTTTGCTGTCTTCCACCACTTGATAGCTATCGGTCAACTCTCCAAGGACACTACCGTCTTCCTCATCGATAAGAACGATTCTGCCTCCAGTATGTGAGCTATGGCTGCCCTGGACATATCCTTCTCCAGGGTTATAGTCAGCCGGGTTGTAAGCGGGGAGTTGCTCGCCAGCTGCTTCGCGCGCCTTGGCTTGGGCCTTCTCGGAGGGTCTTGGGGGCTGAGGAGGAGCTGCTCGTTCAAGGAAAGCAGTGCACTGGGCGAGGATGGTCTCGAAAGTATCGACATCTTCCTGAACACCCGACCTGGAGTTGGTGGGAGGGAATTCGATCCTGGTGAAAGCGCCGCTATCGGGGCCGAGATCCCAGCGAGGAATCAAATAGCTCGTAGGTGGTTGGTGGTAAATCTGGGTCGTAGCGGGAAGAGGGAGGTCGAGCTCAGGAGGCAGGTGAAGATGCAGGTAGAAGTCCTCCTCGCCATCAGAGCCGCTGCCTGAAGGTTCGACAAAGCCAGATGAGGTCGGGACCATGAGGAGGGACAGGGTCTGAGGTCCTGAGGGAGTGAGGGACTGCTCTTTGCCATTGGAAATGTGATAGGCGTTGATGCCCTCTACAGCGTAGAGGAGCTTCGGATCCTATTCGAGATTTTGTTAGTATCCATGAGTGGCGGCAAAGGGAGAACGTCATGGACATGCCATGATGCGCCTGAAGTTTATTTTTGGACTTACATTATGTCCAGAAGACATGATTGCGATTATCTGGTCCTGGTATGCGTGAATGAAAAAAAAAAAAAAAAATACAATCTTGGTATTTTGCAATACAAAAAGAAGAATAGGTTTAGGATAACGAGTAGAAGACGAGAAAAGGGGAGAGTTGTTGAAATCCTGGAACTTGGAAAGTCGCAAGACGTGATGTGATGGAGGGGTCGGGTTCAGGTTGGTTCAGGTTTATGACAGCAGCGGCATCATTCGATCCACCAGCAAGAAACACACAATTCAAGACAAGCGCGATGCGCGTCAATGCAATGCGACAGAGCTATAACTTGGGCGGCTGTTGCAGAAGCTTGATTTGAAGAGCTATGTGATCTAGCGCATCCTCATCGAAGAGGGTGGGCGTCTGTCGGCGCTTAAATTCGTGCGGTGAGAAGCTCTATTGACGAGCTGTGAGGCCTCTTGAGGCGATCGACGTCATTCATTGGTTGGGGGGAGTAAATGATCCTGGCATCGCGGTGTCGCCACTCACGGGGAGTGACATTGTTCTAGGTCTGGCCATTCTGAGTTAATTTTTGAGTCTAGGGAGTAGAGTAGACACATGAAAGAGGTTATTTTCTTTGTTGGGGTAAGGAACTGTCGTCTCATGATGGGATCAAAAGATAATTTAGAGGTCGATTGCGTGTGCACAGGGGCGAAGCACTTAAGCTTAAAGTCACTGGCTATTGCTTCACAGGGTCCAGACTCCCTTGAAGGTTAGTCCATCTTGGCGTTGTAACGGGGCATGGATCTTGATGGCGGTTGGCAATTGGCAGTGACATTCATTCAAGGAGCTCTTTGGGAGGCAGCCTTTTTGCCGTTCAACAATAAAAAATGGCACGCAAATATTGAGGCGCATTTCGGGATTATGATGAGCCGAGTGTTTGACTTTGAGAGGCAACATCCATCTCTTGTGTAGGTGTACAATATGTGTTAGGTAATCTGGCTAAGGCGATTGAAGCTGGTTGCGAAAAATGTCAGGTCACTTGTCAACGAGTCTGCTAAATCACTCCTAATTATCCCAAGTTTGTCTATTTATTTTTGTCTTCTACTAGAATCAGAGTCCTGTTCTCTTTTGACCTGCTTCAACCCCGTGCCCGTGTCCGTGCCCACAGCTCGAATTTGTCTCCCGTCCCCATAGCCCCCATAAACTTATTCCCGACTTTTTCAGCCGTCGATGTCTTTTGACAATGGGGTTCCTTATGGATACCCAACGCCAGATTTAAAAGTCTGGAGCGTCTTGCAGTTGGATATAAATTGGTAATAGTTTGCTGCTCTCATTTCAGTTGCCAGATACGGTCAACACGGACGCTATGACTCGGCCGGAGCTACGGGGGCTAATCCGATCCAGTATTCAGTTCCCAGATGCCGCGACAACACGTTCCAGGTCGATGCATATTTGAGATCAACTATCGACCCGGATAGCTATATGTCTACCATGTCAGCCATGGTAGTTGAATAAGCTGTAAATATAACAACACGGAATGAATGCAGAAGGGCAAATGGAAGTACATCAAATATGAATATCAACGGAGAATTGAGGCTCATCCACTTCAACTCAACATCGTGAGTAGACCCCCACTCAGGCTAAGACGACGGCCGGCGGCGTCTTCAAAAACAAACCCACAGCGCACTTTCGTCTCTTTTATCATGTTGTTTTACCCCATCATTACGTAGCGATATATTCTCCATATCTTCAACCCCATATAGTTCCCACATCGGCGTACCTACCGTAAACCTCCAAGGACCCCAGCGGCGACTTGGCCCAAAAAGCTGTTATCCATTGGATAAATCTTGTTCCCGAGCAATTCCAACGACATATGTCGAATGAGTTGCGCAAGAACGCATAAGTCAGCTATGAGGAACATAGTGAGGAACTAAACTCCCACTAACAAACTGACGAGTCAAAGGAATCTGAACTGTCAGTGTATCTGTCGTCACTTATAAGTTCGTCTTAGACGTTTAAAGTTGCGCGATCCTTGAGGCTCTGCTACAGAAATGCCAAACTCGGATTTACGGCTACAGACTCTCGGAATTGACACACTAATTTAGTTCTCCCTGCTTTCCTAGCGTAACCAGCGCCTTTTGATGGACATATTTCCATAAAAAGTCCTGTTTTGGCGCCCTCAGACTACATCTCCAGCAACAGTGAGAGCAGGAATGGATCCATGATACCTTGTCTAATAGCTTCTCGGCTGTCACTTTGCCTAGATTTATGCATTTCCGGCATAGATATTACCATGCCAGGACTAGTTAATCGGGTGCGTGGACCGATGATGGGATCTCATAAGTCGGCTTGACAATATGAAAGTCGGCCCGGGGATCTCATTTCGTCTTCCTTTTCTATATGCAGCTTGTGATCCTTGTTAGATCAGTAGTTCCCTGGGCTTAGTTTTACATAAGTACTATTGTAGCCCATACAAAGGCTGACTCGCCAGCTCTTGCTTTGTTATTTTACCTTGATAGGATCTCCAGAGAAGTTGACTCTTTCTTGGCATATTCTTCCTTCTTAGAGCCTTTGTTCAAATAAATGTTTTCATCAACTTCTAAAAAGAGGTCCTCAAGTCTCTGATCTAACTCTGTACCCCCAAGACAGCTCTGTAAGAGCACCGAAATCGGCAAAATAGCTTCTCAGCTGCGCATCCAGTCTATACTCTCGCCTACAGACCCAGAGGGTGGTAAAGAATCCAACGCATCTCCAAAGGCTTCAACAACTTCGAAAAGAAAGCTCGAAGAATTATCCTCAGCCCAAGAGGGCACGTCACCGGCGTCCATCTGGCATGCTCAACATAACGAGCAGTCTATACCTGATGCCGGTGACGATGACTCTCTGGGTAGACTCACGCCAGCTACCTCTGATGAGAAAGCTGGAAGGAGAGGATCACGAATAAAACAACCGATTCGATCTAGCATTGCTTGTCTGAGATGTCGAAGATCGAAGATCAAGTGTGACAATGATGGCGGCAACAGCCCATGCGACACGTGTGTTAAAGGAGGACATCAGTGCCAATATCCAGAAGCAGTTCCTGTACCACCAAAACGAAATGATTCCCCTACAACAGGGAAACCAGAGAAAGAACCACAGCAGGAGAAGAAACGAACGAGGAAAGGAGATGATATACCCAAATGGAGCAGTGAAAGATCAGCCGTATACGCAGCTGAAGTTCTCGCATACCCATTTTTAACGACGGAACTATGGGATCAGTTGCTCAACATTTACAAACTACACTATGCCACAGAGTTACCCTTTCTTCACTTGCCATCTTTGAAGGAGAAAATGAGCAGTGGATCAGGTCAGGAGAAAGACTGTTCATCAGAGCTGAACTTGGTCCTGCTTGGCATCTTAATGCTTACAGCTCGTTTTCATCCCAATCTGGTACGATATGTAACGCATTTACCAAACCAGCATGGCACAAGCACCCGATCATCCGCCCCAAAAACCAATCCCGGACCGTTGCACGCCTCGGATTTCTTTGCTACCGCACTCACAACAGCTCTGGGCCCCCTCAGGACAGCCATGGATACTCTCACGGTTGAAAGAATACAGTCTTTCCTGATGCTTGGATTATTCGAGTGGAGCCAAGAGAACAACCAAAGTGCTTGGATGTATCTTGGGATAGCTATTCGCATGGCCAAGTTGATGAGGCTAGAGCAAGATGACCGGCGAATGGCTATACTAGAAAACCAGGCTTCCGATGCAAAACAGTTCGAGAAGAAATCACCAGAGATTGCAATAATAAGAGAGACACGTAGACGGACGACGTATAGCTGCTTCATTCTGGATCGTCTGGTGAGCTGTGGGAGCGAACGACCGCCAAGCATCCCAATCGAGAGCATGTTGATCCAGTTGCCATGCTCTGAAATGGCCTTTGATCTGTCTCTTCAAGTCTACACTGGACTATTGCAACCACATGAAGGCTCCAGTCAGCCTCAGATCAACGATGATAGCACGTTAAGCCGATTTGTCAAGCTGGTTGAGATATGGGGTGAGATTTCGAGATACACTTCGATGGGTGGCCGGTCACAAGAAGCGCATGCTCCATGGGACACTAAATCGACCTTCTACAAGTTATGGGAGAAGATAATTGCGTTCGACAAAGATCTCCCTGACACTTTCACATTATCTCGACAAAATTACTACCGACATGATAATCACCAGGCTATCAACACCTATGTGTCGCTACATATGCTGGCCTCGGTTTGTCATATTGTTCTCAACCGAGAATATCTTCCGTTTCTGCCCCTGCGATGCCGTGGGCCTCAGGGACCCCCCATATTCAACCAAACTGTACTCAACTTTGCACCAGATCGGTTCTGGGAAGAGAGTGCAGAAGATGTCTTCCAATCATCTCGCAACATCATCGATTTGGTTGGTCTCAGCAAAGAAAAGTTACCTGTGTCCTCGTTGTCGATATTCGCCACCTGGCTCGCTGGGTTCATGTCTATATACGCCCACCATTTCCCGCAGATGGATACGAGCCATCGATTGGGGAGTGAACAGGTCAAGAGGCCTCATACGGAAGAGAATATGAGTTTACTCGAACAGGGGCAGGCTGGGACAGCATGTCAGGCATTGCGAAGAGCTGCAACTTACTTGCCCAGCGCTCAAAGACACCTAGATAATCTTGAGGCGGTAGACCGGTGTTTTACACAAGCAAAGAACTCGACGCAGGGACCATTAAGTCTTAGACTTGGCGGAGTTGGCCACGGTAGCGAACTCAACCAGACAGTATCGCAAGATAAACAACGACAAGGAGTATACGATATGCATCGCAAAAGTATAAGCCCTATGTCCGTGTCTCCGAAGATGAGAAACTCGCCACGACCTATACTAGAGGAACCCCCCAAGCCCAACTCTTCAACGTCAAAGAGCCAACTCTCGCTGCCTGGGATTGACGAAGGACTATTAGCGATGGATACACCAAATCTCGTATTGGACAATATTGAGACCTTGGAGTCGGGAAGGATGAGTTGGATATTGAATGATTTGGAAGGCTTCTCGGGCGCGGGTGCTTTGAGAGTTACTTTTTCGAAATAGATATATGCTCGGTCCTGGAGTTCTGTTTGGTAGGTATTTCGATACGGCGAATACATGTATAATGAATTGACGGCCGGAATAAGGTAGATTACGGGATGGATATTTGGTTGCATTTCAGCTAGACTGGCGGTAGTAGCATTGATCTTTTGGTATCTGGCATGTTACCTATCTATATACATACTCGTG
The DNA here is from genome assembly GCA_012932015.1 of Fusarium acutatum. Taxonomy (NCBI): domain Eukaryota; kingdom Fungi; phylum Ascomycota; class Sordariomycetes; order Hypocreales; family Nectriaceae; genus Fusarium; species Fusarium acutatum. The sequence continues at coordinate 107,018 of JAADJF010000269.1, read as the reverse complement.
TGTAACGAGTGTATTTGTAGCGTCCATGTAAGATGAAGCAAGCGAGTTTTTGCTTTGAAGCTTGAGTTCAAGGTTCTGGAGCGTTGAGAGTGAGGCACGGGCAGAGACAGGAAGCATCTCGACATCAGGCAAGCGCAACCTAAGTCTGCCAACATGTGCCTTCCCTGTTCCTTTCCGGTTGGCTGGACCTTCCAAGAACAATCTACGCCTCAGTCAGCCGATTCTTATTAATCAACGGAACCCTTTTCTTTCTTCTCTCCACTCTCAACACCATTGACAGACATGCATGCATGCTTGGATATGATATGGAATCTTTTCACAAACAAATATTGACATACCGGCCCGAATCGCATAGGCTCGGTACACAACTGACGTTACTGCTGAGAAATAAGGCGGTCGTCCGCCTTTCAATTCGGCAATACTGATCACTCATCATTTCCGACGCTTCAAGGTTACACGACAGCAAAGCTCTGATGAGCCCGCTTACTTATAGCATGACGTCCGGATCAAGTCACCAAATGGATCGCCAAGACCGGCAAATGCAAGTCACTGCGCCTAGTGCTCACCCCTTGTCTGCTGCTTCCAAATCCAGCTGTCTCAGTGGGCAGCCCAGCTACCGAGAGGGACCTAGAGCTGGCATCTGCGGCAGCTTCGCGGGGTTCCTCAGAAACCAGCTTCAATAAGTCCCATCTTATCGAGATATGAGCGAATCCCGTCCCATGTACAATCGACAACAGGCAAGTCGATGACCCGTGCAAACCGGTTTACGAGGCAGGGCTCACATATGTACAGTACTTTGCTCCTTGCGGCTCAATGCAAACCTGCACCGAGGCTCTGCAGGGAGTCGATTTGGGGCAGGTCAAGGTACCTTGGCTGAGCAGAGACAGCTAAGGTACGGATCTCCGTTGCTTCAAAACATCTGGGGTAAGCTCTCAGATCACGCAACATAAGGCTGAAGTTCCGAAACACCATGCAGGACGACGAGCAACATTGATAGATATTTAAAGCCCCAATATCGACTCGAACATCTGGTACCAACGTTTTCTTCTACAAAACGATCGCCTCTCGACCCATCAAAGCTCAAGCTCAGACTTGCCCTGGTGAGCTTCCACATCGACATCACGCTCCCACGCGCGTGGGGCGTGGGGCTTGACTCTCGTGATTGATTTGCCAGTTCCTCGTCTCTCTCCCACTCTCGCTCCACAAGTGCTGATGTCTCCCAGTTTGAGAATGCATGTCATGACAAACTTATTTCAGAATCGTTCACATGGAGAAGGCAGCAGGTCGTTAGTACATACGTAGCATACATCCGCCGCGCCGAAGCTTGTATGAGGAGGGCAACTTGCTCTCTTTGAGGCACAGCCGGCTTCCTCTTGCGATCCAAGTGGACCGTGGTTCCTGGCGCAGAGTCTCATCGTTAGACCGTTCGATGCTATGACGATTCGCTGAACTAAGAATAGTGTACCATCCCCCGCGTTGCTTGGATATCCTGACCGGCCGGTTCGATCAAGCCATGAGGAGTCTTCCGAGCTATTCTCCACTGAGGAGGCCAAAGTGCTCAGGTACCTTGGAGCTTTTGAGATGGTGGGAGGACTATTAACAAGAGCCACGCCCTTTGAGACGATTCTTGTTGCAGCTTATAAACCATATATTCCCCGTCCATCCGCTTCTATCAAGCATCAATTCCCACCTGAAGCCATACTTTGTTTGTTAAACCTGTGTTTGCTTTGCAATGCCTTCCATCACAACGGCTCCAGCTACCCCTCAAAGGGTAAAGCCGATGACAGCCAAGCCATCGTCAGCTTTGCCCAGTATTATTGATATCCGTGGTGAACATGTCGAAATCAACCTGAAAGACCAAATTGCTTCCATGTTTAACCCTGACGAGGGCCCAAGGAAGCTTCCAACCCTTCTTCTATACAACGAGAAGGGGCTACAGATATTCGAAGACGTATGTTGATTCTGTTGAGAGATCCCCGTTACTGTTACTCATACTACTCCAGATCACGTATCTGGATGAGTATTACTTGACAAACTACGAGATTGAGATCCTTAAGAAGTCCTCTGCGGAGATCGCCAGTCAGATCCCTGAGGGTTCCATGGTGATTGAGCTGGGAAGCGGGTTGGTCAATTTCCCCCATGATTTGAGACATCATCAACTAATTATGAGAAAGAAACCTCCGCAAGGTCTGTCTCCTTCTACAGGCATTCGAGGAGCTTAAAAAGCCCATTCAGTATTTTGCTCTCGACTTATCTCTCAAGGAGCTTGAGCGCACTCTGGCTCAGGTTCCTGACTTCAAATATGTTTCATGCCACGGCCTTCATGGTACATACGATGATGGGAGGGAATGGCTCAAGCATCCTTCTCTTACGAGCCGCTCAAAGTGCATTATCCACCTCGGCTCCAGTATTGGTGCGTTTACACCGGTCGTTCAAGTTTCAAGGTGCTAACGTGAGAATTACAGGCAACTTCACCCGAGACGGCGCAGCTGATTTCTTGGGAGGATTTGCAGAAGTACTCACACCATCTGATGCCATGATCGTTGCTGTAGACTCTTGCAGCAATCCGGCACAGGTCTAGTAAGTCAACGATGTTGCTTGTTGTAAGCAATACTAACATCTGTATAGTCGTGCATACAACGGTACGTTTCAATTCAGCGCTGAGCACACAATTCGATATTAATGCCGCAGTTCTCTAATACAGACTCAAAGGGGGTAACCCATCAGTAAGCTGATTGGCTCTGTCTGGTTGACCGGAAACTGACATCATGTAGATTCATTCTGAATGGTCTTCAAAACGCCAATGAGATCCTTGGTGAAGAGGCCTTCAACACGGATGAGTGGCGGGTCATCGGTGAGTATGTCTATGACGTTGAAGGTGGACGACACCAGGCCTTCCTTTCTCCCACCCGGCCAACGGATGCTCTCGGATCGAGAGTTTTGCCTCATGAGCGCATAGAGATCGAACAAAGCCTCAAATATTCCGAGGCAGAGCAGGACAGGCTCTGGAAACTTGCAGGCTTGACCGAGACGGGTCGATGGAGCCGGGGAGATGAGTATGGTAGGTCACATTTTCTTATGATACATGTCCCACCCAAAACACGCGATCAGAGGCCTTTGGGTCATGCATCCCCGGATTACCCCGCGAATCGTACCAAAGGAGGGTTTCCCTTTCCAGCTGAGCCAGCAGCATGAGTCCAAAGGAGGGAACGGACCCATATGACGTGGGGGTACATGCTCCGAGCTGAAGTTATATCCAGAATACAGGGAATTTGGTGACACAAGACTAACAATGGTTTAGGCCTCCATTTCCTGCAAAAGTCCAGTATGCCGTTCAGCCTGATCCCTTCCCTCTACGCCGCAGAGCCACTACCAACAGTCCAAGACTGGAAAGCACTTTGGAAAGCATGGGATGTAGTAACCAAGGATATGATGCCGGATGAGGAGCTCCAGGAGAAGCCAATCAAGCTGCGAAACGCATGCATTTTCTACCTTGGCCATATCCCGACCTTCCTTGATATTCAGTTGACCAAAACCACTGGCAATGCCCCGACTGAACCTGCAACCTACTACTCCATCTTTGAGCGAGGTATTGACCCTGATGTGGACAATCCTGAGCACTGCCATGCTCACTCTGAAATCCCTGATGAATGGCCATCAGTTCAAGAGATCATGACCTACCAAGACAGGGTCAGATCTCGTCTTCAGAGCCTGTACAAAAATGGCCAAGATAAGATTTCTCGAGACATTGGTCGAGCCATATGGGTTGGTTTCGAGCATGAGTTGATGCATATCGAGACCCTGCTCTATATGATGCTTCAAAGTGACAAAACGCTTCCACCTCCGCATACGATACAGCCTGATTTTGCCAAACTGGCTCAGCGAGCACATGAGGCCAGGGTTCCTAACCAATGGTTTGATGTACCTGAGCAAACCATCACTCTGGGAATGGATGACCCCGAGGATGGTACTGATAATTCGCGCCATTTTGGCTGGTAAGTCTGAATCGGTATGCTTAGGGGTAACTCCTGACTAACTTTATTGAACAGGGATAATGAGAAGCCTGCACGACAGACAAAAGTCCATGCCTTCCAAGCTCAGGGCAGAGCTATCACCAATGAAGAGGTATGTGCATATTTGTCTTCGAGGTGTCCTCTAGTCCTAATCAAAGTCACAGTATGCCCAATATTTGTACAACTCCAAGATCGAGCATATCCCAGCCTCATGGTCTTCCATTACAAACACTCATACAAACGGCGCCACTAACAGCAGTCACACCAATGGAAATTCGAATGGTTACTCTAATGGAAATGGCCACCACGCAAGCCAGGTCCCGGATTCATTCATCCAGGATAAGTTTGTCAGAACCGTGTATGGTCTAGTTCCTCTCAAGTACGCTCTTGACTGGCCTGTCTTTGCTTCTTATGACGAGCTCGCTGGCTGTGCAGCATGGATGGGCGGCCGTATTCCAACTTTTGAAGAAGCTAAGAGCATCTATGCGCATGTCAACAAGCAGAAGAGAGCCGAGGCCGAGCGCACCTTGTCAAAGACGGTCCCTGCAGTCAATGGGTAAGTCCATCGAAATCGCTTACTCTTTCAAGACTAACAAGTGGCAGTCACCTTGTCAACGACGGCGTTGAAGAGACCCCGCCATCCAGCTCCTCCGATCTGGTCAAGGATGGCTCTCCCGAGCTGTTCTTTGACCTTACGGAAGCCAATGTTGGTTTCCGTCACTGGCATCCTATGCCAGTAACCTCCCGAGGCAACAAGCTTGCTGGTCAGTCTGAGATGGGCGGCGTCTGGGAATGGACGAGCTCGCCACTTGAACGACATGAGGGTTTTGAGCCCATGTCGCTGTATCCTCTCTACACGACTGACTTCTTTGACGGCAAGCATAACGTCGTCTTGGGTGGTTCGTGGGCCACACACCCACGCATTGCAGGACGAGCCAGTTTCGTCAACTGGTACCAGAGGAACTATCCCTACGCATGGGTGGGAGCCAGATTGGTTCGGGATGTTTAGGCATCGACAAGAGCATTTGTTCCGATATACACGAATACTTTCATATCATAAACGAGCCGTTGGGAGGGATTATGAACTGCCGGAGTTTGATCATTTGTATGGGCCCAGATTGCTACGAGAGGAATCTGAAGGAGGATTGTCACTCCCTGAGAAGGCAAATGTATTATCATGACCATCTCTATTTACTCCTATGTTTTGAACTCCATACCGAAACCAGCTACTCTGTGATGATAGCAAATGTTGTCTCTTGCAACGTCATGACCTTCGGATACCAACCGTTATGTGTTTCCGTTCCAAGTTTCAGGGTGACACTTCTGAAATCAGCCATGTTAAGGATCTTTCATCCTGTCCCAAAACCGTCATGAGCTCATATTTCGTGATGGCTCTTGATAATAGCGCAATCGTTCCAAAGAATGAGGTTCAATGAATGAAAACACACCATTCTGACTCTAACATTAGAATGGGCGCGGCGCTGCCAGTGCTTTGACCATCTCTCTCAACCGTTGAGACTACCATAGATATCGAGAAGCTGCTCAAACACATAGCCAGGAAGCTTAATCCCATTCTCCGTGATGAGCTTGGAAATGAGGTCAGGGGGCTGATTAACTTGTCAGCAACTCAGTTGAGGGCTATAATTTGGGGACCACATACAGTAAAGTCGACAGCATCGACTATATCCTTACTCTTGTTATCAACACTGAAGTCCAGGATCTCCTGCTTAAAGCCAATATCCCGTTGATCCATGACAAACTTGCGCGCAAACTTGTGTGTTTCGGCAGCAACGTAGAACGGGAGACCAGCTTGCGCAGCCAGCTTAGAAAGCTGAAGAGTACCCATTCGAGAGATGATACCGCCGTTGGATGTGACAGCTTCAGCGCCCACGATAACCATATCGACCTGGCGCAGAAGACCCATGACATAAGCCACTGAAGCCTCTGCAATCTCGGCGACAGGAATACCCTTTGAGCGAAGCTCGCGCACTATGCGATCACTCTCCTCAACGCGGGTTTCCTCTCGCACGTAGATAACCTTGAACTTGGCTGCACCGAGGTTCTGCACCGCACGCTCCAGAATTCCAACAACTGATCGCGATGCACCGTGTGTGAGAATACATTGGCCCTCGTGAATCAGCCTCCATCCTGCGTCTGCAATGCCTTCTCGCGCGGCATTAGCACGCTGGGCAAATAGGCGTCCGTTTCGGAGAAGATGTTGCCTCACGGCCTCGAAGCTGCCATCCTGTTGACGCAGCGACGAGACGAGGTACTGAAGAAAGAGGTCGGTTCCGGCGGAAAGAGGTACGGGGTTCGCAACGGAGGCTTTGAGGCGATCGGAGTGCGCTTTGACGGTGTCGAGGATCTCGAAAACGGTGGTGGAAGGGTGGGCGTTAAGAAGAGCGATTAGGGACTCGATGGCGGCGACGGGCTTGGTGAGGTATGGGTCTGAGGCAAGAAGACCGCGGTAAGTTTCGACGATACTGGTAGGTTGTTAGAGGAGTGAGAAACGGATGGGTTTGGGGACGGACTCGAAATCTGAGGTTGAAGAAGCCTGAGGTTGCTCAGCCGGAGTAGCGGCTTAGATGAGTTAGCAGAGAGACAGTTGTTCGCAGTAGAGGGTAGCTGACCTGTTGTATCGACCGTGGCCATTATAGAAGATATGTGAAATGTCGGAGAGTAGGGATTTGCAGTTGAGATGATACTATTCTGGAATTTTTTGAAGGGTTTGGTGAGTCAATCAATCTATCGGAGCTGGTTTGGCGGGGTGAAGTGGGGAGCGGGGCCGAAAGTGACGGCACTGCTTAATTACAGGGTCGTTTACAGTTGAGGTCCCCTGTAATTGCGCCAGGTGATTGAGAAGCGTACGTAGCTCTGATGTGCAGTAGCGAGCAGCCTTTTCGATAGAAACAGATCAAATGCATGGGGTTCAGACCGAAATATAGTGTTAGTTCGTCTGGAAATAAGGTCAACCAGTTGCGTTGCATCGTTCAATAACGTGCTGTAACCTGTTGATATCGAAAGGTCACCACTAAGTTGACTACCCTGCAGCAGAACCCCGAACAAAAGTGCCCCGCGCTGCCCCTCCACCGCTTCCGATCTCTACACCCCTCCCGTCTCTCCGTCTACACTCCAGACCTCTATAGCTTTTGATCTTTGAATTTTATTCACTTCAGTGCAAGCATCTACTAGTCACAATCGATAAACATAGCTAAGAATGGAGCTCCTCGATCCCGCGACAGGCGCTGCCCTCCCCAACGACGCCATCCAGCGCATTCTCTTCGTCGCCAACGCCGTCCACGTCTATAATATTCCTCCTCTCACTTCTACAAAGGGCTACTCTGCCAGCACATGGACCGCCGAACCCCAGCGTCATATCTTCACTGCCCGCCTGCGCGTCGTCGAAACAGCCTACGAATCCGAGTCGTCAACCAACAAGCTCAAAGTCGACGCCGTGCTGGAGGATGCCTCATCAGGTCAACTCTTCGCCGCAGCCCCTTATACCGCTCCAGGTGTTGTAGAGCCGGTCCTCGATAGCAGCCGTTTCTTTGCAGTGACGGTACGCGATCCACAGGGTCGAAAGGCTATCCTGGGTATTGGTTTCGAGGAGAGAAGCGAGGCGTTTGATCTGAGCATTGCGCTTCAGGAGGCGCGAAAGGCGCTAGGCTGGGAGGGCGAACAGAGCAAACCGGCTGCGACGAAGGAGAAGGAGGAGCATAGAGATTACAGCCTCAAGGATGGCGAGACTATCACTGTGAGCTTTGGCGGATCAAAGTTCGGTAGACGCAAACAACAAGATAGCTCATCTGGTTCAGGAGCCGGAGGTGATCTTCAGTCATTTGCGCTACCGCCGCCACCTGCTGGGCCAAGCTCATCAGGCGGGTTCTCATTACCACCTCCACCAAGTGCAAATGCTGTGAAACAGCAGAAGCAATCGGCCAAGGATCTTGGATTTGACGACGGACAGTTTGGAGAGTTTGCTTAAGGATTTCACGGATAAATTGGTGCATCAGCGATATGATTTGAAAAAGAAAACACATAGTATATACACTAAGACATACTAAACATTGAACGCCAAATTGATGCTACTAATGGTAAGTGACATGATGATAACTTGATATTATGGACCAACATGTATGATCGTTCCGTGGTTTTGTATGATGCTTAAAAATCAACACGATATCCGGTAACGCCTTTCAATTTGTGCACCGATGAGCCTAAACCTCAGGCCAAGCATTATGAAGACAGGGAAGACTGAGCCGCCTCTCCCTAAGCGCAACAAACCGCTCCTCACTCAACTCTTCTCCAAGTTCAGAACCATAGTCCTTCTCCTGGACGAACGGTGCCACAGCATCGGTTGGAGTTGCTGGGGTGGTCTCAGACTCAGCGCTATCGCAGCTAGATTCAGGGCCAAAGATATCCTCTGCGGCCTCGTCGACAGTTTCTAGGCCGTATGGCGTCGGCTCCTGTTGAATACATGGTGGTTCATAGACCTGGTGCACATCGCCAAAGTAGCCCATGGGTGTAAAGTGCTCAGAAGTGCCGGCCAGAGGTGTCAAAGGAGTGGTAACGCCGTAGGAAACGGGACTGAAGCAGACGGATGATGCGACACTAGGGCTTTCGACAGCCCATGTCTTTGCCCAAGCCTCTCGGCTCCTGATCTCAATAAACAGTTCACCAAGGCGGGAGAAGATAGCCTTCTCCTGTTCAGCGGCCTGGTTGGCCTTAGACTTCAGTAGAGCCAGCTGTTTTCTCAGCTTTCGCCGACCATTGTCGCCAGCAAGGTTGTGAAGCTGCGCGTCCACGGCGCAATACTGTGCCATGAGATCTGCAGCTCGGGCAGCCTGCTGCTGGAGAGAGGACATAAGATATGCTCGATCTATATAGAGACTTTCAAAAGGCCTGGGCGAAAAGATAAGACGAGAGTTGGCATAGGGCTGTTGATTAATACTCTCTGGTGTAGGACGGCTTTTCGAGCTGGAAGATCGTCGGCGTCTCCTTCGTGAAGAAGAACTGCAAACTGAAGGTGTGTCTGGGTGTGGTGTATCCGGAAGAGATTGAGGTGAAGGTGGGAGGATAGGGCATGTTTGAAGCTTGGGGATAGCAACGTTTAGCTCCTTGGGAGGCATAGTGATTCTTGCATTCATTGGTGGTAGCTGCACCATGCTATGAGTTGCTGTAAAAGTTGTATCCATCTTGATAGATTTTGGGTTTTTGTCAATGATAGTAGTGAAGAAGGAACATTCTCTCTGAGCGAAACAGCATCCATCATTACTAGATATTCGTATCTCTCATCCTCCATTTCCTCGCCACGGTGGACAAAGACCACTGCAAAGAGGGCTATACTGTACATGAGGGGCCTGTTCGCTTTGTCGCTGTGTTCGCCTCAACAAAGCGAAACAGCGAGTTCCGGCGCTTGACCTAGTGATTCTTTGGGAGGAAGTTCTTCTAATGAGAGTCGTTGTCTGATGGATCCGTGCCTGGTGGCCACACTTAAAGAGTCACCAACTTAAGCCGTCAATAAAACTGGTCAGTCTTGGCTTTTGGAGGCTGTTCAGTTGGCAGTCAGGAACATGAAAGAGAGGCCGTAGGGTCTAGAACAGCAGGTCATATGGTTTGCCTTCGCTCCATGTAATTGAATAAGGTGGCCAAGCCAATTGCTTGTTCGGACCAGGAGGTGGCGTTGTTAGTCCCCGTTGTTGGCTTGGATTGACAGCCTCATAGCGAGGTTTGATTCATTTGCAGTGCAACCCAACAGTCAAATGAGAGGCGACTTGCTTCTCATCAGATTGCAAACCCATCGTGGCCCGGTGGGTCGTTGAACCGCCATAGCCCAGCCTCTTCTGCGGCTTTCCTGACTGAGGAGACTTCCTGGGCATTGACTGCTCGGTTGATGTCTGCGTATCGGACCTCCTGCTTTTCTTCTTTCCCGTCTGACTTTGCCCGCTTCAGTTTGCCGACATGAGCGTCTGGATGATACTGCTCCATGATGTTAATAAAGCAATCTGTAGAGACTTCATTTGCGAGGAACTTCATGATTTCGGCTCCTTCGTCCTGTTTGCCTGGCATAACAAGATGGCGAATCAGCAAGCCCTTTTTTGCTATCCCGTCTCCGGTGAAGCACAGGTCACCGACCTGAGCGTGCATCACCTTAATGCTCTCCCTGGCTGTTGCAGCGTAATCATCGGCCTTCAGTAACCTTTTAGAGGTGCTTGGCTTCCACACCTTGAAGTCAGCAAGGTAGATATCGACCAATCCATCCATCAGCTGCAGGGATGCAAGAGAGTCAAAGCTTGATGTGTTGTAAACGATGGGAACTGTCAGGCCATGGTCCCTGGCATGGAGGATACTCAACGCCACCTGCGGGACAACATGCTCAGGCGTAACAATATTGATATTGTGTACTTTGCCAACCTCCTGTAGCTTGATGTACCAGTCACCTAATTCCTCAGGGGTCAAGTCCATCCCGTTTCGTTGATGTGCGATATCGTAATTCTGGCAAAAGATACAACGCATGTTACACCCGCTCATGAAGACGGAACCACTGCCATTGTGCCCCTGAATGCACGGTTCTGTATGAGTTTAGTTAGAAGCTGAATAGAACATGATACATAGTTAACGGAGGGCTAAGGAGCTGAGATGCAAGGGAGTATCAGGAACAGCGAGCTGAGAGCGAAGAGCAATGGGCAGCAGATGGACTGACCTTCACCAAAGTGGGGAGCGATTGTATTGACTTTCGCCTTCTCTCCGATGAGGCACATGCCTGTCTTCTCGTACCTGTTTACGCCACATTCTCTCGGACACAAATTACAATTTCGAAGGTGAGCATACGCCAATGAACGCTTCTTGGCTGCGTCGCGGGAACTGAGTGTCATATATCGCGGAACATAGTCGTCAAGGAGAAACGGGGGAGCAAGATGAAGAGAGCGATTGAGTATTTTGGGAGCTATGAGAGTGATTTTGGGGGCATTGACAACCCATCGTCTTGATAGCGACAACATCATGGCTGATATCGCGTATTGATCATGGTGACAATTGGTTGATCTTGATTGGTGTTGAGGGAGGTTGTGTTTATAGGTGGCTTAGTCATCGATTCTCCAGATGATGGAGGGCAGTCACGAATGGGCAATCTCTCGGTTATCTCCCGAACCAGTTCCAAAAGAAGGTGCTTCTATACACTTCTATCCTGAGTACAGTAGGCAACAATGAGGGCGTTTCGCACTCTAGGAGCAGTGTCTTGAGCCAAGTGATTACCCTATAACGAGAGACGAGAAATGAATCAAATGGCCATGGCCACGAGAAACGTTAAACGTTAGAATATCTACTCTGAAGGAGTATGTAAAGCTCTTAAGGGGTCTCGTAAAAGAAAAGAAAAATATGTGAGCTTTCGTGTTGGGTGAGGACTCCAAGTCTGTCTGCAATCGTTCAAACGTTAGACTCGACATGCCAACTGTGTGAACATGGAGATCATACTAGAAGATAAATTAGTGTAAACACCAACCCAAATGCTAGACCATGCAACCGGGGATTAGAACCCCTAAGGACTACAGAAAAGTGAGGAATGTGAAGCCTTAGTATACTGGCGAGTGTAGCATGAGTACGAGTATACTGGTTCTATGCCCTAATACAGAGATCATGACACTGCGATCCCAGGTTATCGAAGATATATGCGAGAGATGACAAAAGAATCTTGGACCAGTTTAGGACTTCTTTCCTGTTAGAGTCTCTTGAAAGTTCATCGGATAAGATCTGAATGAGTTCCATCTGGCGGTTGTCTGCCAGTGACAGATTTCCATAATGATTGAGTGTTGGAAATGCTTGTATTCATAAGCTGTGTTTGTTTGTTTACTCTCCGATATAAACGAGGTGGAAAGTTTACCGAAGATCACTCTCTTCACAGCATCTCGAACATTGTCTTGGATCACTCAACACCTTCTCGTGGTCAGGTCGCCTGAAATGCTCTTTGGAAATTTCTGGTTGGCTTTTCTGGCCCTGTTCTTTCTTTCCTTAGCTGAAAGCCTTCATGTAACCCCAGACATTGCAGATGAACAGCTGCGTAATGTCTACGACTACATCATCGTTGGAGGTGGCACTGCAGGTCTAACCATTGCCAATCGCCTCTCCGAAAACCCAGCAGGTACTTGACGCTGATAGACTCGACGAGCCTCACTGATGGTGCTCTTAGTTTCGGCCCTGGTTCTCGAAGCTGGTCCTTTGTACGTCTCTCGCAACCCACCAGATCTCAACTGACAAATCGCATCCCAGGGATGACGCGAGAAACCTTTCGATTCCTGGAGGCCTTCTTCCTGTCCAGGGCACTATCGGGCCAGGTGAATGGCAAAAATACCAATGGGGGTTGACGACTGAGCTCCAGACCTATCCCAACAATCAGAATGTGGGAATCCCTCAAGGAAAGGCTGTTGGTGGTAGTTCCATCCTCAATGGCCTCTGTTGGTCCAGAGGCTCAGTGTCTGATTATGACGGTTGGGAAAATTTAGGTAACAAGGGTTGGTCTTGGAATGACCTGCTTCCTTACTTCAAAAAGGTAGATGCGTAACCGATCTTTGAGAATGAGGCTGATTTGTGGTAGTCTGAGAAATTCACCTTCAGTGTTGAGCCTCATGACGCCAAGGAACTTCACATACGTCCTCAATCAGCTGCGCATGGATACAATGGCTCAGTGCACGTCTCCTACCCTCAGTACTTCTACGACCAATCCTGTAGGTCATATAAACTGTCAAATCTTTGCGTGTTCTGACCAGGTAAGAGCCAACGTTCTGGACGGCTTTGCGGAGCTGGGCCTGCCCATAATTGGTGATGTGAACAATGGGACAGCCGCAGGGGCCATGATACTCCCTTCAAGCATGCACCCTGATAATCAGACCAGGTTCGATGCCAGAGAAGCTTACTTTGACTCGGCATCTTCGAGGTACAATTTACACATTGCAACCAACCAGACTGTCACACAACTCGAGTCAGAGGGTTATGGGAGTCGAGGTATGATCAGGTGATACAAAAGATGAGGTGGCCGCTAATCCGTCTTATAGCTTGCTCCAAACAACAAGTCCAAGGCGAGATCAATTTCTTGTACCCGAGAGGTAATTGTTTCGGCTGGTGCGATCTTCACTCCCACTTTACTTCAGGTATCGGGAATTGGACCGTCAGATGTTCTCAAGTCGCTCGACATTTCGTCAAGATTGACCTTCCCGGCATTGGATATAATCTTCAGGACCATCCCATGGTTTATGCCAACTACTACTGTGAGTACCTTTCTTCTATCAGATATCAGACACTGATGGTCTAGACCGCGATGAATCTTATTTCAGGAGTGATGAGATAACCGACGATGTGTATGACGAAGTTGCCGAGGAGTACATACGGAACAGCACAGGTGAGCACACATTAATGAGTGAACCACCAGTTTCTGACAGACTTGGGTCCTTGGACAGCACCTCTCATAAACACAGTGCATTCCCGAGTCTTCGATCTGCCACAGATGACTGGAAACAGTTCATGAATAAGAGTTCAGCGGATGGCATTCCCTCAAATACCCCCAACTCTGTGAAGAAGGGCTACGAAGTCCAGAAAAAGATTCTACAAGACCAAATACTCAGCAATGATACAGGAAGCTTTGAGACCATGGCCAACTCATAGGGCCAGTTGACTGTAGCTGCTCAAAAGACCTTCTCCCGTGGGACTGTCGGCCCATCATTATCCTCGATCTTCGATCTGCCAAAGCTTGACCCACGATACTGCTCCGACCCGATCGATTGCGAGACTATCGTTCTTGGTCTCCAAATGAACACGGGGCTGATCCAAACCAACGCCATGAAAGAACACATGCCTGAAGCAGAATCGGTGTTTGATACTACAGATCATGAGACGCTGATAAAGCATGTTACGGAAAAGATTGCGACAGAGAGACATTTTTTAGGGACAGCAGCCATGATGCCTCTTGAACTGGGAGGAGTTGTCGACCCTGAGCTCAAGGTGTATGGCACGTGCAACTTGCGCATTGCTGATGCTAGTATCATGCCCCTGGTTCCGTCAGCGCACTTACAAGCTAGCGTCTATGCCATTGCTGAGAAGGTAAGATTCTAAAAGTTAATCAAGTCGAACTACCACTGACAACTGAAACAGGCGGCAGACATGATCAAATCAGCCAAACCGGATTGCCGTATTAGAGAACGACTTCCTTTCCCTCCCAGGGCGTGACCAACAATCTGATAATATCCTCATGCTTGGATAGTTCATAGAGATCAAACCAAAGAAAAGGTTGGTATTCTGGCTACCAGGGATATATTCTTCACATTGGACTTGACGCTTTCTGGGTGAAATGGTCATAGATTGCGATTAGACTAGGTAATGATAATACAGCAACTCTGTCCACGATATGTTCAATACAGCGAATTGACCAACAACTGGAATTAAACGTATGGATATAATATCATGCTGATAAATTGTGCGTATCCAAGGCTATATTTCTCCATCTGTCAAACTTCTTATCCGTCGAACTCCAAGGCGAAACCCGAATGCCAATTGGCAATAAAGCAATCCATCCTTAATCCTGTGGTTCATTGTCAACAGTTTCGGTGTGCTTTTCATACCAAGCCAATTGATCAGTCATGCGCCTGATCTCTGAGTTCTGAACAGCCAGTCTGTCCTTCATCTCAGCCATCTCACGAACCAGGAACTGATTCTCAGACACCAACTTATCCGCTCTCTCCAGACGCTCTTTGTTCTTTGCCTCAATGGCAGACACCCGCTCTGGCCAAGTTGGAGTCACGATGGATACCACGGTAGGTCTCTCCTCCTTGAGTCGTGTGCTCTCCACGCCAGGATGCTGCTCGGTTGCTGGTATGATGAAGAGGGGAGACTGATGGCCCTTGCCCTTAATGCGGTAGAAGCGAGTAAGAAGATCTATAGGGACAATGCCTTTGGCGTAGACTTTGCCTCCTCGTTCTTCGTTCCAGATTCGCTCGCCAATTACACCGCTTGCCTTCCAGATCTTCTCTTTCTGCTCGATCTGTGCTTCGGCAACGTCCATAAGGCGATGGATGTAGCTTCTGATATCTTCGCCGCAGTTTACAAGGATGTACTTATCCTGTGGATAGATAATCTCGCGACCCCCTGAGACGCCATCGGCACCGGCACGGCTCAGCATCTGCTGAGGGACGAGGGCTTCTCCTTTGAGGACATCGATTGCGTTGGCGTAGTTGATTTCGAGTTCGTGTATACGGCCGACGAGATGCTGGTGATGAAGAATCCATTGACCAAGAAGACAGTTGCGAGCAGCTTCGAGTTGCGATTCTCTCAGAAGATGGTTCTTTTTCTTATCATCGGGGTCTTCGAAACCAGTTGGAAGAATCGACATTAAGCCGCCAGTAGAAGAATACTCATGATCGATGATTTCAAGACACTCATTGGCATGCATGATCAGATCGTGGTGTGTCATATAAGGATGACGAATATCTCCCTCCTTGGCCGAAGGACCAAAATCCTCAACTTGTGTCAAAGGACAACGGTGTTCGATCCCGTGCACTTCAGACTCAGACTTGACGACATTGTGAAGTGCAAAAAGAGGATCATGGTGAAACGGGTCATCGTTCTCATAAGGAGTGTTGAGGTCGTTCAACCAGTCAAAAGCCTCGTTCTTGTGGAAGATCCAACTTCCAGAATCGACATCCCCTGTGCCTACAGGACGAGTGGTAGTAGACGGAGCAAGCTTACGAATGATATTGGTGAGAGATTGGGCATGCTGCTTGAGGGCGAGAAGGGTGGGAGGACGGCCGGACGAGAAGTAGGAGCAGTTGACGTGCTGTAGGAGTTCGAGGTCTTGAGGGTCTAGGATGCCATTGTCTGGAGTGAACCAGTTGGATCTGTAGGAGGTTGCGTAATCGTTGGAAGGGACGTAGAGAGGCTGAGTGCCCTCTTTCTGCTTTCCCGCTGCTCGCAAAGATACCATCGTGAACTAGAATACAAGCGTTGCACAGAATGATAAGAGAGTCACGGATTAATAGAACAGAGGTCTGAACAGGAAGATTTTTCTTTGAGAGGATGATAGGTATATCTATTCTTAAACAGACATAAAGAAATATTTCTAGTATTCTGTCACAATGTTGGCGCCCGTAGGGCCAGGTGATTGATGTGATCCTATTCAAAGAACAAAGAAACCAGTTCTTTGTTGAAAGTGCAATTCGCTATGGTCATGGTGGGCGCATAGACATTGGTTGAGCAATCAAAAGACTCAAAAACGGTCAACTTGTTTCCTTTCTTTGTTTTTATGGTAAAATATTATCGGAAACCCCGAGCATTGGGTGCATCAGGCCATTAACAATTGAGATGCCCCAAGATTCAATCTTTTTACATCATGAAAATACAACGACCTTATCATTCACAAACATTGGTCGACTGTTGAGCATCGAAACTTTGTCCAAGAATCATAAAGATCGATAGATGATATATATCTCTTAGCGCAAACTAGTTTGTCTTGAATCGAGCTGCTCTTGTTAGTGAATCACAGTTGGTATGAATAAACGCGTACTCGAGATTTCCATGTTTAGCCGCGAGCAACTGTCATTTGGATAGAATTTCCTCCAAAGAGCAACCTGGCACCTCGGCCTACGTTCCAAGCTGGTACAACAGACAAGAGTTGGCTTCCACTCACACAAACATCTGTTCACCGTGGCACACAGGAGGCATCGTAGCTTTGCGTGCACTAGGAGCTCGCCTCTTTATGCAGGGTTGAGTGCTGCATTTCTGATGCATAGCCAAGGGAATGTACGGTTCATCAAGGGCAACTTGGCTTGAAGCCATTCTTTGTGTTCCAGCCCAGATTCCAGGCCTCAATCAACAACGGTTCGTTACCCAAGGTTCTCTACGATGAGACTTGACATACTCTGTATACACGACAACAATTGAGGCAACCATACGCCGAGTAGATCAGGAATGTTTAAGCAAACAGCCACAAGGTGAAACACAAATGCCGATACTCAGATCCAAAGGACAACCAAGGATTGAAACCGAGGGTTGTACGGCAATGCGCACGTGACTGTGCTTGTGTTAAACAAAGGGCTGGACAATCAAGAGGCCTCGTCTTGCCTCTCCCAACGAGTTACAGACGGGAACAACGTTCTAGCGCAGTCCGTAATAGTGACGCAGCCATGGGAGACCCAATTTGCGAAGCCGCAATATGCTTTGTTAGGCGACGTTTGCGGTAACGGCCACGGCCTCGCTGCAAGCAAAGCAACGCAAAGCCAAAAATTGAGGGTGACATGTGGGAATTCAATAAATTCACGTCAGAGGAGATCTCATTGGTCGAATCGCGACATCTCGAAGGTTGATGCGTCAAGATAAAATTACAGGCACATACCTCGGCCCAGTCAGTGCCAGTTTGAGAGTGAGAGCTTGACGCCAGAGCAGACCATTTCAGCTGAACCAGCATCATCCTGATTGCGCTAGGGCCAGATGGAGAATGGCGCATGCATTTGTGGAGAGTCTAGCCTTTTGGAATGAATGATTGACTGGGGTACGTAGATGAAGTTGTAATCGTAGTATTTTCATTCTCAGATCTTGAGGCCAGTTCTGAAGAAATGACTGCCGTATCTCTATCGCCAAGCGGTGAGAAAGTCATGATGTCGTTGAAGGGATTGAAAGACATCGATGGGCATCAACCTTGACAGGCTAAAAGAACAAAGGATGGTCTAATGATCAAGACAGGGTCGATGAATGGAGCGACTCTTGCTCGATGAACAGTAGCGCAATGACAAGAGTGATAGCCAAGTAAACAAACCAATGGAGCTCACAAGGTAATTATGATCGCAGATACGGATACAATGACTGCACTGTAAGTCAGATCGTCATGAAGCTACCGTTATGGGGAGATGTGATTTAACTTGGAGATCGGGGAGAAGAAAACGAAGCTAATGTAGTTGATGTCATTGGCGTCAAGGACGGGACTGAATGTTCCGAAGTAAGGGAGTCAGTTGTGATGAATTGAAATGGTAGCGCCACGGGAATGAGAATGAGAATGAGAATGAGTATCGCATGAGAATGAAAGAGTCTCAAAAGGTAGCGGAGATTTCCAGTCTTGGCAAACACTCCCAAGTCCTAAAAGGGGAGACGATTAACATTCCGATCCGGATCGTCACTGGGGTTGATTCATTGACTTTTGACAGAGACAGAGAGTGTTTATGCTCATGCCCGCCCACTAACTCGATGGCGGATGGGTTCAATGATTGTGGTTGTGGTTGTGGATGTGGTGTTGATGGACGCATCTGACATCACAACATCCAGATAGAAAGTCGATCCCTGCCAAGCTGTCTCGTCTCTGCATGCATGGCAACACGGGAGAGCGTCGTGGCTGTGCCTCTGTTTGATCGAGTGTAGAATCGACGACAGTAGCTGAACTCGACAATCAAAAAGACGTTGATGCATGATCTAGATCGAGGCCGTGATACTCGTGAGGCACAGAATAGCCAAGTCTAGACTTGAGATGCCGCAAAACATCGGCAACAGCGTCACAGACTCACTCTGTTACAGTCCAAATTCTTTTTTGGCTCCCTCATTTTGTCTTGTCTCCCTGGCAGCCCCTGTCCGTATGCCCGTGCATCAATGAACTGAGGCATCACATCACGCAGCACCAAATGAATTTTAGTGAGCGTGACTATTTACAGTAGCGCAAGGGCAGCGGGATGAGGCGTCCACGTCGCAGCGGATAGTGGGTTTGTCCCGTAGCCAAGCTTCAACAGCCGAAATTGAGGAGGAGGATTGATCTCGTACGCATGCCCTGACCCTTTTGGAGATTTCCAGAAATAAAGTTTTGGGGGTTGACAATGTGATCATGAATTACTCTTCAGAAACAGGGTCTTGTTTTAGAGTATCATTTTTCGTATTTGCCCAGCCATTAATTGCCATTCGCTTCATATCAATCCCACAAATCGCATGCGTATTGCACAAGTTTTACCGGTTTCTCGTTTTACTGTCACCGTGCTATCATCCGGGATCAAAGCGTCCATACCTGCAGACTATCAATTTGCATTCGGAGAAGGGCAGTGATTTGCAATGCCTTCCAAGGCCAGCTGTCCCAGGTTCCAGATAGAGATAGAGCGCCGGGGCCCTGGCCTCTGGCCTAGACCCTCCACTCCATCCATCCATCTTCAATTACCGCTCGCTGATGATGGAGTGCACCAGCGAGCCATTGGTCAGTGTCGATCTAGCCCCAAACCAGGATTTGTCGCTGTGTTTCCCAGCAGACCTTCAGGCACTTGGCGATGAGCCTGCAGGCTGGGCGCTACACTGTGACGTCGGCATCAGCACCTTGTGCTATGCCAGCTTGTCAAGTCACCCTGACGTTGATGCATGGCATCACACCTCTACGCGGGATATCTTATGATAATATTCTCAGCAACTATAGAAGAAGCCAAGATGGAGGAACTCCAAAGACGGTATAAAGCTGCCACAATCCCTCCAGATTCAGGGGAAGCATAAATTGCAAGCAGCCGCGTTTTTTTCACTTCTTTTTCGCGACTCTCTGCTGTGTTTTGCTGGGCTGAGACATGACTTCACCTTGATTAAGGGGGTCCTCTTAGTGCTAAGCTTTTGGTCCTTGGTCGCATTTTGCACTACCACAAGCTACAAGCCTCCTCCCATTGTATTCACACACACCCAACCCACCCCTGACAACCTGAGCTGAACTACCGTACCTTAGCCAACATCTGAGGAAACCAACTTTTTTTTCCTGTCTAATCTAACTAAAGTATCTATTGACTGGACTGGACTGGACTGGACTGGATACGTTAATTACATATAGCCCGCCAGCACCATCCACCTTTTGTTTTATCTTTTTCGAGTTTTCGTTCTTCGTTCCTAATTTTGGTTGCAAGTGCGCAGATTCCATTGGAACGCGCCTGCCTCCCGTCTCAACCTAATCTATCTGTCACCCGCCCCCCGCCAACGGAAGGGTCAAGGTACCTACACTACAGCTTGAGGTTCCTTCCTCCCTTGCTGAGTTGTAGCTGGACGACGCGGCCCCAAGAGCCAACTTAATTTCTTCGATTTCCTCCTAATAACTTCACTTCACGACCTTGTCGACGTTGCGTGTCGAATTAATTGAGTCGAGAACCAGCAACCGATTCTAATCGCCCAAGTCAAGGGCTTATACTACATCATCCACCCTTGACGTAGTCCAAGATAACTACAACTGGACTGCAATCATGGGAAACTTCATCAGCTGGTTGGAGGACAACCTCCCCGCCCCCGACACGAGCAATTCGGGCGGTGCGAGAGGAACGCAGCCTCAATCCCTTTCGGGTACGTTATATCAACGAATACTGCATAATGCGACGCCGAACTAACAATTCGCAGGCATGGTTTCGACTCTCGTTCCCGTCCTCATAGTATCGGCGGTCTACCTCGTCGTTTTCCTTATCTTTCGTAAATCCAATAGGCGTTTCTATGCGCCTAGGACGTACCTGGGCTCCTTGCGTGAGCAGTAAGTCGCAATGCACCACTGAACTCTGAATATCAATTCTAACGCCTTCGCAGTGAACGGAGTCCCGCGCTACCTAGTGGCTTTTTCAACTGGATTGGAGCTTTTTGGAAGATTCCCGATGCCTACGCTCTTCAGCACCAGAGTCTCGATGCATACCTCTTCATTCGATTCCTTCGCATTTGCTGCACCATCTGCTTCGTGAGTCTTTGCCTCACATGGCCTGTTCTCTTCCCAGTCAATGCCACCGGTGGAAACGGAAAGAAGCAGCTTGAGATTCTCTCATACGCCAATGTCAACATTGATAATTCGACTCAGAGGAACAGGCTCTACGCCCACTGCTTCATTGCCTGGCTCGTTTATGGCTTTGTCATTTACACCATCATGCGCGAATGCATCTTCTACATCAGCGTGCGACAGGCTTTCCTTCTTACTCCCCAGTATGCCAAGCGCATCTCATCCCGCACTGTTCTCTTCACTTCTGTTCCCAAGGAGTATCTCGATGAGGCTCGCATTCGCACCCTCTTTAACGACTCAGTCAAGAATGTTTGGATCCCCGGTGACACCAAGGACCTCGACAAGATTATCGAGGAGCGCGATGATGCCGCCATGAAGCTCGAGAAGGGAGAGGTCAAGCTCCTCAAGCTTTGTAACAAGGAGCGCATCAAGTCCATGAAGAAGTCGGGTACCGAAGCCGAGAAGGTTGCCTCTGCCCCATCTGACCCCGAGTCCGGAGACCTCGCTGCCCGCTTCATCCCCCCTAAGAAGCGACCTTCACACCGTACTGGCCCTCTGGGACTCATCGGCAAGAAGGTTGATACTATTGAATGGGGCCGTGAGGAACTCAAGACCCTCATCCCCAAGGCCGACAATGCCCAGGCTGACTGGCTCGCTGGCAACTATGAGAAGCACTCTGCAGTGTTCGTCGAGTTCTACACCCAATCTGATGCCCAGGCTGCCTTCCAGACAACCACTCACCACCATGCCCTCCACATGGCCCCTCGTTTCATTGGTGTCAAGCCTGATGAGATTGTTTGGAAGAGCTTGAACTTCCCCTGGTGGCAGGTTGTCATTCGCCGATATGTCGTCTACGCCATCATTGCTGTTCTCATCATCTTCTGGGCTGTTCCCGTCGCCATCGTTGGTATTATTGCTCAAGTCGACACTATCAAGACTCTTCCTGGCCTTACTTGGATTCAGGATATCCCTTCGGTCATTCTTGGTGTTGTCTCTGGTCTTCTGCCTTCCGTTGCTCTCTCCATTCTCATGTCCTTGGTTCCTGTTTTCATGCGACTCTGTGCCAGGCAGGCTGGTTGTGTTTCTATCTCTCAAGCCGAGCTCTTCACCCAGAACGCATACTTCGTTTTCCAAGTTATCCAGGTTTTCCTGGTTCAGACTCTGGCAAACAGTTTCGTTTCGTCAATCGCGACAATTGTCAAGGAACCTAGTCAGGTCTTCAGCATGCTGTCATCTTCCATCCCTACCGCCTCCAACTTCTACATCTCTTACTTCATTGTTCAGGGTCTGACCATCGCCGTCGCCGTCCTGACTCAAGTTGTCGGATGCATCATTTTCAACCTTTTATACAAGTTCCTTACTAGCACTCCACGATCCATGTACAACAAGTGGACTACTCTCAGTGCTCTCACTTGGGGAAGTCTTATGCCCGTCTACACCAACATCGCTGTCATTAGTAGGTAACCCCTAAGCTCATGTGTTGAACACAGCTAACCTTTCTCAGGCATCGTCTACGCTGTTATTGCACCTGTCATGCTCTTCTGGTCTACCATCGGTATGGGCTTGTTCTACCTTGCCTACCGCTACAACATTCTGTTTGTCACCGAGACCAAGATCGATACTAGAGGCCTCATCTACCCTCGCGCCCTCAAGCAGCTCTTCGTCGGTGTTTACCTCGCCGAGATCTGTCTTGTCGGTATGTTCATTATCTCCAAGGCTGCTGGTCCTGCCGTCTTGATGGCTGCTTTCCTTGTCTTCACTATTCTGTTCCACATCTCCCTCGCCAAGGCTCTCAACCCCCTTCTTTACAGTCTGCCTCGCTCACTTGAGGTTGAGGAGGAGCGAATTCAGCGAAGTCTGCAAGGTTCAGAGTTGGAGGATGGACATGTCCAAAATGGAGAGGGTGCCGCTTCCAACGGTGCTTCCAACGGCGCTGGCAAGAGTCACGGTGTTGGCAAGTTCGTGCCTGGTGGTACTGATAGGGTTCAGAAGAAGGGCAACTTCTTTTCCAAGTGGCTCAAGCCCTGGATCTACGCCGATTACGCCACCATGCGCCAGTTGGTGCCTCATGAGCGAAACATGGGACTCGAGTATCCTGAGGAGGTCGAGCGTGACGCCTACTTCCCACCTTCAGTCACAAGCGAGACACCTATCCTCTGGATCCCTGCCGACCCCGCTGGTATTTCCAAGCAAGAGGTGCTCAACACAAGCAAGGTGATCCCCATCTCCGACGAGGGCTGCACTCTCAACGACAAGAGCCACATCGAATGGGACACTGAGGGAGCACGACCTCCTATCTGGAGCGAGAAGATTTATTACTAAAGGTGGACATGATTTCGTTAGTGTGATTGATACCCAAACACATGCCAGCTATCAGGCTGTGTTGCCTTGAAGACGTGGGAATGGTTGAAAGGAGATGATGGAGGATTGCGAAACTGAAAGAGAATAAAACGACAGTATTGAATTTAGTCAAGATGGATATGTTATCAACTGTGTTATGATATAAGAGTATCCTGCACGGTTTTTAGAAGTTCAGATAGTTACAGTCAATGAATTCTAATGCTAATGAGGATTGCTTGCAAGTCAGTGACTAGTATTAGTGAGTAGGAAGAAGATAGATTATGAAGATATTTCATAATCTATCTTGAGCGAAGAGCACTAGGTATGGTATATCGCCTCATGATTCAAGACATAGATTCAAGGTTACCAATGCCCGTTGCGTACTTGGACCCTGCTCAAACCAGATATGTCTAGTCCGGCATATCCTCTATCATGGGATTTAAGGTTCGGTGATAGTTGATTGGGCAACTAGGTGTAGTACGATCTCTCCACACCGATGGCTTTTACCTTGTAGGTAATCCGCAGTAGGGGTTACAACTCGCCAAAGGATGGACAAGGCTTTTACCACTGAACTATTGGTTACAACTGAAACATGGGAACAAAGAGTACAATGTAAGCTCGAAAGCCGAGACATGTGATAGATGGAGAACAAAGGGATTGATATTGATATACAAAGAGAGAGTGTGAGTGAGAGAGAGGGAGGGCTTACGAGTGCAGATGGTTTGGTTGTTGGGGTGAGTTGATAGACGAAACAGGGATTTCCTTGATCGAATGGGCTTAGCATTAGGCCTAGAGCACCTACCAAACTTTACCGGGAAGCGGATAGCGGCAGCCACAATTGAAGCCACAACCGCCATTGTCGTTAAAGCCGTGGGTATGAGTGCATTGGAGACAATTGTTTATGTCTACAGTAATTGTTGGTTGTGGCACAATAGCGATAACAACAAACTACCTGATCAGTAAAACTCAGCAGTTGAATACTGCACAGTACTGCAGTCTTTAGCTGTGGCGCTTCCACATGTGATTGTCTCCCTTGACTAAACCCATGTCCTTGTTCCCGTCCGTAGCCAACAAGGATCTAAAGAGCTCCCCCTCCATCAGCTTCTGATGTGAGTGATGGTCCCGCAAGCCATTGTTGTCGTGCCAACGACCATCAACAATCACATCGTCAAGCAGAAAGCGGCAAGTCATTCACATTCTCGCGAATAGGATCTTGGTTTTTAGCCCGACTCTTGACAAGATAGGTCTAATCGCAAACCTTGCTTGTGTGATTGATTGATAGTACGATATTGACATTGGACGATACGGCTCCAGATCCCGGATGCACTTACCCTTACCTTACCTTCCCAACCTTGCTACTGAGATCCCCTCATCCCTGCTCCTTCTCTTTCCTTCTCCGTCTGTGTCTGTGCTCTCTCTCTCTCTCTCTCTTCCCGCTCAGTTTCTCTCTTGACTCTCTGCTTGTTTGCTTGCTTGCTCTCCTACAATCCAATCTAAACCTGGACATTGACCCCATTCGTGGCCTGTTCTGGAGGCCTTTGCATTAGCATTATTAGCAGGTTTGGTCAATATTGAGAGTCTTGACAAGGTGCGCATAGACCGAGACATTGCGCAGAGACCCTTAGACATTCCTTTGTGTCGATCAGCAGAACACGTACGACTCTTTTGCACTACAGATTCTCAGACTCTACACATACTCAGAGTAGGGAAGTTGGGGGAAGTGAACAACTGCAACCGAGATACCATCCAGCTTTCGAGCTACGCGGTGATGGCCATGCTCTGAGCGCTCAGTTCCATCGTCGGCGAGAAAAGTACGCTTGCAAAACCAACTGCGATTGCATTGCCTGCGCCCTTCGAATTGGCGAGTCGTCTCAACTTCGCAGAAACCGCAATGACTCCAACGATCACCCGCAGATGTCGGCCTGCGCAAACAATGCCCAAAATGACAATCTCTACTACTCTCCTCATCTGCGCGAGCACGCTTCTTCTCGCCTCTCCCGCTGCCGCGCAAAGTTTCCCATACGTTCCCACAGAGATTCTCATGCCCGATCCAACATGCGTCGACGGTAGCGTTCCATGTAGTGCTTCGAACCTAGCATACATCTTTCGACAAACAGCTTCGGGCAATGTTGAATTTCGATCCCTCGACTTCTCCAAGAGTATCGATGCGGACGAGGACAGCCTTGAGCGCGCAAGTAATGATACTGTCTTACCTTTTCTCGACGGTAGTTCCAAGAGCACTGCCTTTGGTGCTGCGAGAACAGCGAATGGCTCTGTACTCGTTTATGCAGGTGACTGCGAATCTGGCAGCGGCGATGTCTGGAGTTTCGACTATAGCAACGATCAAGGCCAGTGGTCTCGTCGGGGTCTCAAGAACGGCGGCGACACCCTTCGTACTCCATATTTCCTCGGAGGCACTGTTGCCTTTTCCTCTAGCCTCGCTCCTGATATGGACCAGCCAACTCTTTATACTTATGGAGGAATGTGCGAAACACCCGAGTCTGGAAGTGATGCGACGAAGTGGCAGAGTAATGCCAACTACACCAAATCGATGCTGAGACTCGCACCTCATGATAGCGATGCTTTTACCTCGTATGAGATGAGCGTCGCCTCCAGTGGTGGTCCAAAAACCCCCATTGCAGGCTTTACTCTAACTGGTCTCACGCCCTCAATGACCAATAAATCTGGCATTGTGACGCAGCAGATGAGTTACGTACTTCTTGGTGGGCATACCAAGACAGCCTTTATCAACATGAGCACGGTCGCTGTATGGAATCTTCCCGCTGAGTCGTGGAGTTATGTCAACATTCAAGCTCCAAACGTTGACATACCAAAGTCAGATCTTGCTGTGAAGGATACGAGCTCTCAGAACCGTCGCAGGAGCACTAACACTGCTGATAATGTCTACAGTCGTTCTGGGCATACTGCGACGCTCAGCGAGGATGGAAGCTCTATTATCGTTATCGGGGGCTGGGTTGGTGATGTCAACACCCCTGCTGAACCACAGCTTGCGATCCTCGAGATGAGTGAGATCTACAGTGGGTGGCAGTGGAAGATCCCTGACGAGCAACCTGATTTCAATGGAATCTACGGCCATGGTGCTGCAGTGTTGCCAGGAAATATGCTCATGATCTACGGCGGGTGGGAGTCTTCGGGCTCTTCCTCACGGAAAGTCAAGCGTCAAGCCTCGTCTGGAACACTTCGCTTCTACAATATCACGTCAGGTTCATGGGGATCCCAATACACAAATCCTGCCTCTAGCTCATCGGATGATGATAACGACGCGCCCAAGGACGATAACAAAGGATCAAACTCGAAGCGCCTCGGTCTCGGTCTCGGTCTGGGCTTTGGTATCGCTGCTTTGATCGGTCTTATCATTGGTGCCCTGTGCTGGTGCAAGAGACGCAAACGACATATCAGCAAGCGAGAGGAAGCTGTGAGGGCGCTGTCTCAAGATCCGAGCTACTATAACAACGAATATCCCGAGATGATGGAAAATGATCCTTGGGGGCTCGATAGTGCCCCTTGGTATGGTACTGGTGAAAGCCCTTATGCTGCTGGCGAGCGATCTCTAGGCTACGAGTCTATGAGAGGCGCTCGAAGTGGTCATCCTGGGCTTCACATCCCACACAAATCTATGGCAAGACCGTCACGAGGAGGATATATACCTACGGGACCACGGCCTACAAGTTTCCCGGGTCCAATTCATCCGATTTATGAGGACGATGAAGAGGAACCCTATCACAACCGAGGCCTTTATGATCACGTCCCGACTCCTACATCAGAGGTTCCTTCAGATCCTTTCCAGACTCCAGTCGCAGGCACGGGTCCGAACAATATTCCTCACCCCATTTGCCTGACTCCTGGAGGTGGTAACAGAGCCTCGGCAACACCTAGTCCTGAGAGCCCGCGACATGATCCTGAGGTTCAAGATTGGGTCACTGAAGTTGATGCTGCGGAAGGACTACTTGCACGCATGAATAGTCGACGAAGCCAACACCAGAATGTACAGAACCTCGATAGCGCCGAAGGCTTGCTTGCGCGCATGAATAGCCGTCGAAGCCAGAACCAAGGAAGCGCGGGTCACAGCCAGGGTCGTTCTTCACCAACGCGGCATAACTCGACCCGATCAGCTGCTCTGCGAGATGATGAATCACGAAGCGGATCTAACTTGTCCGAATCAGCACGGAGCGCAGCAGAAAGCATCAAGGCTAAAGCACGTCAACTCAACCCTCTTGCTCCAGCGTTCCTAGCCGCTGGAGCCGAGCACCCTAAGCCAGGCAGTTCGTCGTCTAGTAGTTACAACACAGCCCGCTCGTCATTTGGTGTTCTTCAAGCAGAGGGTCCTTCGTTACTTATGGGAGACCGAGGTCTTCGTTACGATGATGATGAGCCCTCGTCGCCGTCCAAGTCAAAGCCACGTAGGGGATGGCTGGGCTCTCTTCGGCGAGTGTTTTCAGGGGCAAGTACCCCAACATCATCCCGCGAAGATATGTCTGGTATACGCCGTTCGTTTGATCAAGAGCCCGTGACTGGTGATTACGAACCCGGTCTGGTTGGTCTACGCGGCGAGCTTCTTAGAAGGAAGAAAGGTCGACAGGACTGGGAAGGTGTTGAAGGCGATTCGCGTGGGGCTATGATGTCTGGTGGAGCCGGACCCGAGCCTGGAGCTGAGTCTGACTGGGATATTGAGAAGGCTGTTGAGCAGCGATTGGTGCAAGTCATGTTCACTGTCCCTCGAGAACGTTTAAGAGTTGTTAATGGCAACGAGGAGGGAAGCGATCGAGAGGAGGAGGTGCCGATGGAGCCACACAAGGCTGAGTTTGTTGATCCAGATAACGAGAGTCAGACATCAGGAGGTGTCAGTATCCGTGAGAAGCGGGATGAACGTGTATTTGGACATGCTGGCATTCGACCAGCGACGGAACCAAAGAGGGACGACGAGATTAACGAAAAGCAACCACTTGTTCAGGATGATCAAGAGCAGCTGAATGAGAGGCGTCGTCTTGAGGAAGAGAGACAGCGGCTGTTGGATGAGAAGCGTACTGAGGAACAACGTCTCGCAGAAGAGAAATCTTGGCAATCACAACAGAAGGACAAGGAGTCTGCGAAGAGAGAGCAACCACAACCTACATCACAGGAACAACAGCAACCTCCTCCAGAAACACTACAACAACCGAAAGCCCCTCATCTTCAGCCACCTCAACCTCTCTTCCAGCGCAGCTCCCGGGATTCTTCACCGTCGTCATCACGTTCTCCCTCTCCTCTGCCATCTCCTAACCACACCTCTCACTCAAGACGGCACACACGAGGCAACTCAAACAACTCAGTCGGCGGCTTCCTCCACCCAGATCTGGCTCCACTAGAGCCACGCTTCTCACACGAAACAGATCGTTCCTCAGGTGTACTTCTCGAGGCTCAAGCAGTGCCACTCACACGAGAACGAGCTCGAACACGCGTCTTAGCTATGGTCGATAGTTTCGAGAGTCTAAGTCGCGAGAACAGCCCGAGTCCCACACGGTTCCAGTAGTCAGAGGAGAAAAGATGCATAAGGTTTTGCACAGAGCGTGGATCTTTTACTTTGGTTTGCAGGGTGTTTGGGTGCAGGACAACCGGAACATAGGGATTGCTTGATTTGGAATTCGCTTCAGCATTTTGGAAGCTTCAGGGCATATTTCATTTGGATTGCCATGAGTCTTGGATTTGTATATATATCATCATGTATCTATGTGCTCAAGATTCTACCCTACAAGTGGGATACGATTAAAAGACAGGAATTCGCTTTTACACTTGATGCCCAGTCCTGATCTAGTGCTTCACCGTCTCTAACCTCCTTGAGTAATGTCCCTCCCTATCTGCAAAGTTTTGTTCCACAACGTTGACCTTCTAGGCTCATCACTTGAAGCCACGAGGCTATCCACAAACTTATTAGACTCCATCGGCTCCAGCTGTAAACTAGTATGTTTCAACACTACTCCCACTTTCCGCGATGGCTCTCCGTAGTCCGTCTTCATGACTAAGTTGCAAACACGTGGGCCACGTCGAATGTGGCGTTCTACGCCTCATGAGTATCGGTTCTGCTCTATTCGAGCCGTGGACAGCTTGACACCACGCGCGATTCATGTTGCCTCACGTTTCAAATCCAGCCATGAATCGCGTGAAGCGATGAATAGGTAGAGATTCAAAGGGGACGAGTTGGATGTAGAGATGGAGAAAGAGGCGGATAACTTCACCGTTAAGCTATAGTGAGCGTCATAAACTCATGGAAGCGATCATATCCGTGTCGCAAAGATGAAAAGTACAAGCTGTAGTTGCAGACCAAGAAATGAAGAGAATACTTTTGGCTGCTATCTCAACCTCGTCGCCCTATGCCTTTATGCTGGCTCTATGTACGTAAAAGTGACCCCAAACTGACAACGACGACCTGCATATTATATCCAGACTTTGAAGCCAACACTGAGCGCCGACGCAAGTCATTCAAACTCGGCGACTCTGTCATGGCCTTCACAGGTCGCTGTCCCTCATCCATTGTGCCATAATTGCTTGGTCGAGGTCGCCGTTGCCGTGATGCCGTAAAGTATAAAATCCGAATCGAAAATTAAGCGTTGGTTTCTGCCGTCATGCATGACCTTTCCAATAATGCTGTGCGAAGCAGCAGTCACTTGGCTCGCTCGTATATGTACCATACCATGATCCCCTCAGTTGCTGGGGGCGTTCGTCCCATGTTCCGTTGTGTATGTAATCCCCCTTGTAAAATGCCAACGCCTTCCTGGTATCTCGAAATGCAACAAAACCCCTTTGGGTTTTAAAGTGAGCCGGGAGAAAGTGAGATTCGTGTGCTTCATGGGTCATTGCGACCATTTTATCTGCTCGTCTGGAACATCTTTCATTATCCATCCTAGGAAATTCCGCTAGATTCCAGGGATTTATGTTGAGTAAGTACCCTCAAGGCAGCATGATGCCGTGCTCTTGGTCAAATAGACAAGTGCCTCTTATCGTAGTCTCATCTTATAAAAGATGGCCATTGGAGCCCAGCGGAATTTCCGGAGTTGCCGAATGTCCTGTCAGTCAAGGTTCGGGCGTTGGATCGGGGTTTGTTGCACGGAGGACCTTGGGTGCCTGAATCCTCCTCGAATAGTCGTGGTCATCTCGCAATGTGTTGATACTCTCATGACTTGCGCTTCGAACGTACAATCCTTGCTTAAACGGATCCATTCGAGGATCGACTTGCAAGGTGCTGTTACGGCTTCCTGCCGCGGCTGATGCAATAGGCGATCCAGCCATGCTCATATCAGGTCGTGCAATGCCCGAGGAGCTATCTCGAACACTGGGGTCGTCCTGATAGGCTTCTTGTTCGTTCTGTTGCTTCTTTCGTCGGAACCACAGGAATAGGGCGAGGGCAGCGGCACCTATGACGGCTGCAATGACGCCTACCACAATACCGACAACTTGACCGGTGCCAAGTCCACTCTTCTCGGTAGTTGAGTCATTGGTGTTTTCGCTTGCGGTCGTTCCACCAGTCTCCGTCGGGGCTGCCACAGTGACGGTCCTGATAGTACCGCCAGCAGTGACAGTCTGGATAACAGAGGTGCGCGAACTAGATGTAGTTGACTCGTCCTCGGCTGTGCTCGTAGCTGAGGTTTCATCTTCGGTCTAAATACGTAGTCAGTGTGTGTCCTAAACCTCTTTATTACATCACCGGATTCCCGAGGCGAGATAACATTCGTGTTGAGACAAGGCATACAGTTGAGGTTGTTTCTGGCTCCGAGCTGGACGTAGACGTGGAGGTCGACATGGATGTGGATGATGGTTTTAGAGTCACCGTATTCTGTATTGTCTCAGTCACTCTGGATACGGCCACGGTGGTTGGTTTTGCCTGATTGTTGCCTGTTAAGCCGTGGTATCTTACCAACCGCAGAAGGGTTTAAATGGAATGGACTGAGATGTACAGGTGGAGAGTTGGGTAGGCAGACACTCGTCCGATCACGGCATATGCTGCGATCACAACACGAAACATGATCATGTCACAGGATTTGACTTACTTTGGTTGTTGAGGGGGAAGGGCCCCTTGAGCCGGAAGGCTCGACGTTGCCTAGAGACACATATCCGTATACTCCGTCACCACCGCAGACTTCATCAGGCCATGCTGGGCAAGGAGTATCGCACTTGGAGTCGTCCACTTGGGATGACTTGACAGGTGCGTAATTCGAACACCAGCATAGCTTGTCTTGAGTGATAGCGAATGCCCAGTCATCGATACAGAAATCATGGCAGAGGCCATTTGTCTGATAAATGCTCGTATCTATTAATATGGTCAGAGGCTGCAAGTTGTCGTATGCGAAGGGGTTACATACTCCTGGGAGTCTCGCCAGTATTGTAGCTAGCACAATATTCGATGTTTAGGGTAGCAGCTAGAGGCGCCCATGATGATGCTATTAAGTAGAGCAAGCCGGCCTGTTGGGCATGTCTGGAAAGAGGAGACATGATGATTATGACTTGGTCAAGAAAACTAGGTTGGGTTTAAGGTTAGAATGTGTCGAGTTGAAGGGAAGCGAGGAGAGCCCAGGCAAAGGAGGATGTTACACACCTTTACCAAAGAGACTGAGCAAGAGAGCATGTGAGGTCGGGTGCAACAGAGATGAAGCAGGCTTTTCATAACATGACACGGTTGCGGGAGAACTCTCAGATGGTCGAAGCCATACCACGTCTGACGTCGAGAGGTGTAGTACTACCGGCAGGTGTGATTTCGCGTGGGTAGATGTCCCGACGGCGGAGCAAGACAGCCGGTATCGTCAATCGTGATCCGAGTTGAGCAAGGTAGCACAATGAAGTGACCAAGCAGGCTGTATGTGAATCACCAGGAGATCGGTGGCTTTTCGAAGATGTGGATTTAGATTCGCGATGATCGGGTATCGTGTTTAGCTCGAGATGAAAGAATTATCGATGGTGTGATTATTGATAACCGGTGGGTGACAGTGATGAGTCGAGAGCTTCCTGAGGCTCAAGTGGTTATCGATGAATAATTCTGACAATCCTCGTAGATTTCCAGCTACCCAACACAAGCGAATGGTCGGTACGATACAATGCGATCCCAAGACGAAAAGAAACCCAGATCCAAAAATCACCACAAGGGTAAAAGAAAAAAGAGAAAGAACGATTCCCAGCCAACGAAATAGATATCGTGGAGATGATTAGGAGGGTGAGGTTGATGTGTGATTGAGAAGTAATAGGTAGAGGTAGAGGTAGAGGTAGAGGCAGAGGTTGAGGCAGGAATACGTGACAACTGAAGAGGTCGAGGTCAAGAAGGGGAGATTTGGGAAGGGATAAGGTGCGAGGGAAGTAGCGACTAGAGTGGTCAAATCAGGTAAGAGCTAGGTAGGTATCTGTACCTAGCACGGTAGTCCCGGGCCCTAGTGGAGGGGCGGCGGCAGCAGCGACCAGGATGGGAAACAAGGAAGGAAGAACGAAGACGAGCGATGAACTCTCTAACCAAATTTGGCCCGACTTGAGAAGAGAAGAGGGCCTGGGAATAGCGACGGACGAGAAAAGTTCTAGGGAGTAACCTAGGCAAAATCGATAAATTGGATTGTCGATTCCTGTAGAAGCATCGATGTGTGTTCCTTGGAGTGGTTCTCAGTCGGTAGTTTGTCAACGACTCCTCCCTCTCCCTCTTAAAGAACGGAACGGAGATACTCTTGAATAGAGTTGCACTGGAGGTCACGATACGACCTGGCAACAAAGCCCAAGCAGTGCAGCAAGTTACAGTACGTACCGTCCAAAGTATCGCAGGGGTCGTGAGACCAAAAATGGAAAGGTTCCAATACTCAGCTACAAAGCCAAGGCTGGGCGGACAAAGGAGGCTCCACGCTCTGAAAAAGAACCAAGGAGAGCCTGAGAGGGGAGTCAAGATGAAGCGGGAAGAGACCGATCCGATGGCCTAGCAGGTAGATAGTTCAGTTCCCTTTGAGCGTGATTGATGATTGAAAAGAGGTGTGATGGCGGTGGTGCGGTAGTGCTATTATCTCGGCGTCAAATGGCCGTTATTTTTTTAATTTTTTTTTTTTTGTTTGTTTTTTTGTTTTCCTGGTTTGAGAGAGTGTAAAATGAGGTGGTAGCAAAAGGATTGAGCTTAGAACGAAAGAATATTAAGGAACGAATTGAAAGGAATGAAGGACAAGTCAATTGTGCGTAGAAAGAGAAGAAGAGAGATAAGATGATAATACAGGAAAGGAACTTGGTAAAATTGATTGAGTCAGAAGAGGTAGAACTGATCGACTTGAAATTACCTGAGGTAAGCAATCCTCGCGTTGTCGCTGGTCAATAGCAGGTCCAATATGAAGCTGTCCATAGAATCACAGTGACGAAACGATTTTCACATATTATGAGATACACACAAGGCTTTTCCTATAAAATCTGATACGATCGTCAGTCACAACTCGACAGAAAAAAATAAAGAAAATTCATTAAAGAAAATAAGATAAAAGATGGACCCTCGTTTCCGCAAGCTCCCCTATCCCTCACCTATCCGTACCAACAAGACACTAAAACACGAGGCGCCCATGGCCTCATATGATGCCTGTAGCAGATGTCGTCACCGCTGAGAGCGCAGTGGGCGCTGTTGTTGTTTTAGGGGAGTGACAGTGCTTTTTGGGTTGGTTGGGTTTTATTACGGGAGGTTGAGAGGGGGGCGTGTCGTGTCATATCGTGTGGAAGTTGCAGGGGCAGTCGAAGAAGAGGGAGTGGGATCTGCATGGGCCCTGGACAAGGGTGTGAGCGGCGATCTTGATAGAAGCGAAGAGTGGGAGAGAAGTACTAATACTGTTGCGGAGTGTTGCAAGAGCCCGTCCGACAATCGCAATTCGTGGTCTGAAATGTGAATTATATGGTGATGTGGTATGGGAAAGGTGATCCTTGCAAAGCGTCACTCTGTCTATATCTTTCACTGAATGCTCTTATATTCTTTAAATATTAAACAATTCCTTTTGTCCTCAATTAGTCTAGCATACTAATATAATCAGCTGGCTTCTACCTTTTGCCTTTGGCTTGCCGCTACCTTTATGGGCTTGAGAAATCGAAATTGGATATTAGTGACAACCACTTCACTCACTTCTCGGCAACCCTTTATCCGGATTGACCTCAGCCCTTGGCAACTCTTCTCTCAGGTTCCCTTTGTACTTCCTTCAGATGCATCAAAAGAGAAAGCATCAAAGTCATGGACTCTTTCTTCCGTCTCCTCCTGTTATGACGCGCAGATGGCTCTCCAATTTTGCAACGTACAACGCTAGAACGAGATTATTGAAACACAACTCCTCTAAAGATCTCGGCGTTTGCTGTAGCTGTTGAACGGTAATTCGCGCTCCAACCCAAGATCTTGGTCAAGATAACTCGACAGAATTATAACAGCACCCAATGGACTGGTAATAGGTGCATATTTTTGGTCAACCCCCATGCCCATCATCTTGTTTTGACTCCACTGTTCCCACCCTCCAAACGCGCGATAGATATCGTGAGTCTAGCGGCTCTTCTTGGCGATGGAACGAACCATTCCTCAGTGTGCAAAAAACATCCCATTCTCCTCAATCGAAGACGACAGAATGAAGCAATTGCGGACACAAACAAAGTTGCCGTGCATCCCGCTGTATTACAGCTTGACTCTCTTCCCGTTTCTAAGCACTACCTTACCTTACTGTCTCTCACTATCCCCAACATAGAACTCAACTCACATGAACTAGTGCCTGAGTTCGGCGCCGCGCCGTTGGACGTGGCATCGCCCAGTTTAGGAAACGGTGACCTACCGTAACGGGCCATTTCCGGCCCCTTTTTGTAAGTTTTGCGTTTTTAACCAAGACGATCCCGTCGCCGGACAAAGTAGAGACCAAGATGATGGTTGTGGGTGAGAATTGCAAGACCTCAAGGCCTAAGATGTTTGATCGGCATCAAAAACAGTGAATATCTCGCAATACCTCTGGCTTGCTCCACAGTCCACAGACCATAACCAAAATCTAAATATCCCTGCCCCGTGGGACTCGTGGTTTCAGTCATTTTGGAGCCGGCCCGCGGAAGGGAGAGAGGAGAGCATGGGTTATGATGGACTTGACAAGGTTGTAAGTGGGATAAGGTTGGAGAGAAACATGAAATAACATGCGCGAAACCGTTCGGCCATGTTCTTGGAGATTCCCGCATGATAGCGAGCGAGCGAGCGATTGCGATCGGTTTACTACTTACTCCATATAGAAACAGACAGAACAAGCCTTTTTTTCTTTAATCCTTGTCTGAGTCGTTTCCATGTTGGATACAAGTCAATCATGTGTCAGGAATGACCGTTTATCTTTGACGCAGAAACTTGCCCTTGCAATAACACGAGCATTGACCCGTCTCCCCGCTCTCGTATAATCAATCCATCAGATCATAACCCTTGACAATTTTAAATATTTTGCCATTTTACTGGAGTCACTGGACAATAGAATGCGTGGGAGTGAGTCTCCCTTTCAAAATTCGACGTCATTGAGAGAGACTCGCTGTTGTCGTGTGACTAGAGATCTAAAACTCACCTTTAACTTTCTAACCAGGCAACAATCTACTCAGTAGCTCCAGTCCTCTCTCTCCATGTGTCTAGTCTAGCTGATTCAAGGTTATTAGCTTGATGGTTTAACTTACAAAGAATCCATCCATTGCCTTGTCCAGCTGAACACGTAAACCAAGTCGAGAATACGTATCTTTTAACTTTGAACAAAAGTCAATTGATAGATAGCCTTGGTATGCTGACACGCTAAGAGGTCTGTCTAGTCCATCTTGAGACGACGTTGCTACGTTTCGGTCTTTTCCTGTGTGGAAAATGGCACGATATGCACGAGAGTGGTGGTGGTGAAGCTTAGAAATGGCTGGAGTTTGTGAGCCTCTTGATCTAAAATCCGGGGCCTTTTCTTTTGTATTTGTATCTATAATAGCAGCCTCTTATTATCGGTGATGATGATGATCAAAAACTTGGCACTTGAGCAATATTTCGATCAGTTATTATCCAGGAACCATCGCCTTTAATTTTGTGTGTCACTGGCGGTCCAATAACCTCGTCACACTTTCATTCAAGAGGTTTATGATCATGCATGTACTATGCTATGGATGTCTTGTACCTACACCACCTTTAAATCTCACTCACATTTCTCAGTATCCGACTTCAACACCCACCATCAAGCCTAACACGAACTCCAACTGCCGCCAAGTGCAGTGACTGCTACCCCATCTCTGCAGACGAGTACACCCTCTTTTGACGCGCTTGTGTCCAATTGTCCAATAGCGTAGCTAGCTCTTCCGATTTCTTACATGCTGTATCGTATTTCTCGAGAACCCCTTTGCTTGTCAGAACCGAATGAACACGGGCGTGGCAAAGATGCTTCGTAATGTCTCAATCTGCGACGCTATTCCCAACCAA
This sequence comes from Fusarium acutatum, assembly GCA_012932015.1. NCBI lineage: Eukaryota > Fungi > Ascomycota > Sordariomycetes > Hypocreales > Nectriaceae > Fusarium > Fusarium acutatum. The sequence goes on along the minus strand of JAADJF010000269.1, from coordinate 70,510 downwards.
ATTCTCGGCTGTGTGCTTGGAGAGTCACGCAAGCGATGATATGCGTGGGGGCATTGTCACGATTCTCTAGGCTCTTGTGGTGCAGTCTGTGTTATGTCTCGTGAATACTATATGTATCGGCATCATCGAGCCGTAAACCGAGGCTGTCACCATAAATATCTTGGCCGCCACATCCGCCATGTTCCTCTGACCGCTGCCATCATGACTGACTGCTCTGTATCTGTATCACGTTGTCTTTTGTAATTGAGGCTCCGTTGTCTAAGGTAACTTTAGTAAACTCTGACCTATTCGCACATGCCAATGGCCTGGTCCTTCTGTCAACGAACGCAGTGACTTCTCGGCTCAATGCTGTGCCACGAAGCACCACTGTCTGTCTGTCTGTCTTTTACTTAGCCGACGAACCTTGATGTACTATTTTCCCCCTCTATGATGCTGGAGTGATAATATATGATTCCTTCATGTTGAGGGAAAAGGCTGTCACAGGCAAATCACAAGCTCAACCACTGTCGTTATTGCATGTTTGGCTGCGCCGCTTCACCAGGAGAATGCCACTTCAGGGTCCGCAATCTGCAAGCCGCCCGCCACCAGCTGCAGTCGGTCGATGTAAGTTGCGTCGTGAGGGTGTAGAGGCTCATTTTTTTTTTTTTTTTGGTTTTCCGCTCAAAGGTTCCGGAGTATTTTGCAAACTACAGTATCGTGGAGCTTTGTCTGGTGTGATACTTGGCTGTATGTTGCTGTTGTGTTTCTACTCTTAGTTTTTCCATTGTGCAGTACACGTAACCATTCTCTGGTCTATGACTCCTTAGATATCATTGATTCGTACATCTCAAGGCTAAAGATACGGCATGTGGGAGAGATACTCCAGCTTTCCACGACGACAATGGAGCAGTTTTTTACATATAAGCTCGGTTGAGTAGTCTAACTTACTTGTTGGGTCTGCTTCTGTTTTTGACATGCGTGTTCATCGTCTTTTAAAGCGTCATGGCCTTCCCACTGTGGCTTTGAGTTTTTCGCGAACGCAGAGCTAGTCGACCAGAAACACTCGGTCGAGATCTTAATCGAGATAATGGGGCAGAGCCGCAAAACAAACCTTTTACAGACGAACCCAATCGAGACTTTTGACTACATAGGTCCGAATTGCCACGAAATCTCTGTTTTGATTACTTGATGAGATGTGGTTCTTGGAAGACAGATGTAATTATGGGTGCAATATTCAGATGGGATGCTGATCTAGGGTAGGCATATTTCACATTGCTTTGTTAAGTTTTGTCTGGGGTATAGCGCTCTAGAGCTGACCACTCACGGTCTTTACCTGTCGCAGGTGGCACCGCAGAATGGCCCAAGCTCCCTAGCTCTATGTCATCGCCTTAGTCGCATGCGTCTCTGATCCTAGAGATACGCATCATCAGCCTTGTCAATACAATATCAACATTCACAACAAACATCGATATATGCACACTGAGCCTCACAACGCTGTTCTCATACCCGCGACTGAATAACTGAGCCTGGAGCTCTCTATAATATCTTCGATTTACCTGCCGATGTGACTAGTTGACCGAAAGGTCCCTTCCGGCGCCTCCGGCTTCGACCGTACTCAGCCTGTCGATATGGTCGCGATATCAGGCTTTCGGAGTCTCTCGACTCCTGTGAATCGAACTCGACGTCTTCCTATGATACTTGGAGGTGGTGCATTCTTCATCATGTGCATCATATACCTCCTCCTCTCCATCGCACCTTGTATGGTGTATGGGAATTGCTACCGTGGTTATTCGAGTGCTTACAGCTTCGATGCTGACTTGGCTCACAACCCGACCTGGATGGCAGACATTCCCGACGATGTATTCCTCTCGAGCCTTAGTATACCGGGCACACATGACACAATGACCTACGAGATAGGAACAGAGGTTCTGCAGTGTCAGAATTGGAACCTGACTACCCAGCTGGAAGCAGGTATTCGTTACTTCGACATCCGCGCTCGTGTGCGTGATGACGAGTTGCATATTTACCATGCTAATGGCTACACCGGCTTCAGCTTCGAGGATGTGGTTGGCTATATGAACGACTTCCTGGATAGGAACCCTTCTGAGACGATCATTATGCGCCTCAAGCAGGAAGGTAACGGCATTGGTGACAACAACACTCTGTCATTCGAAGCCGCCTTCAACAAATACCCACTCGGGGATCGGCTTTACAACTACAGCGCCTCTGAACCGCTACCAACTCTTGGTAGTCTTCGCTCCAAGATCTTTGTTCTTCAAAACTTCCCAGCTTGGCGAGGACCATATGGTGTGAAGTGGGAAGGTCATCAAATGATCTTGGAAGATAAATGGATCATTCCTGATATCTACCATCTGTCGGAGAAGTGGACTGCGATCCGTGATGCTCTCGAACTCGCTGCGACAGCAGCTCTCGACAACAAGGTCCTCTATTTGGCACACATTTCAGCCTCTGTTGGTGTCTTGCCTATCGAGGCTGCGGCTGGGCCCATGAACCGAACCGTCACTGGTATGAACGACATGACTGGCCAGTGGATTAAGGACTTTGAAGACAACGAAGCCACTACCAGGACTGGAATCGTCATCATTGATTTTCCGGGCAAGAAGTTCATTGAGGCCATTCTGCGATGGAACAAGTCATATACAAAGAAGCAGACATAAGCCCCAATTGATCATTGGTTGTGCTCAAGCCCTCGCCTAGGACTAAGGCCTCATGTCTTGATACACTGGACACCCCAAAGCCCGGTCGTTGGTTATTGTCAAGCTTTCTCATCTGAGACTGTGACGTCTCACCTCTCACTCATGGAATCGATACCCCACAGCATTGTGTACCCTAGCTAGCTCCCTAAATTACAATCGTCAGCGTGGCTGAACAAATATCACTAAACAGCAAATACAAACTTTGCCAGATGAAAAAGAAGATGCATCTTCAAATGAGGATTATCCAATTTTACCCCCCGTTGATCGATTCCTCATCATGCCCCTGCATCTGACGTGGATACTGTGGCGTCCGGATGCGTTTCACCAGGGCATGTTCACTGAGTCAAAGAGAAAAGATCGTCAGGGACAGAAACACCAAAAATCAAGGCAGAGACTGTATAGCGAAACAAATGCACAGTACATAAAGCACACGCGTTCGGTCTGTGTCCACCCTGTCTCGATTTCTGTCAATCAATCGCTGACTGATCCGAACCCGGTGCGCGTTTCTGACACACTTTGAAATATGTGAATGTGTTGTTCTGTGCGTGGCTGGCTATGACGTTGAGACTGAGATCGACACAATGTGATTGTGAAGCTGCGACGTTGATGGAGTAACATGGTCAAGATGGAAATTACTCTGATGGTTATAGGTTGAGTGAATGAATGATCTGATATGCATGTGAAATTACACATTTGGTTACCCGGTATTGAAGAATTGACTAAACGAGGTGAGAATTATGGGCTATTTACTCTCTGTTTCCAAGGCCAGATCGAGATAGAAGCTGAAGTTATCAGACAATACGTATGAGCGTAGGACAAGCAAGTGACTGAATCTTAATAGTTCTTGAACTATAGGTGTTGAGTGATGACGTCGAACGTAGAGTTATATCTTCACTTGACATGTCAAACTACAACAAAGTACACGGCACTGAGTAAGAAGAGTGCGTAAATCTGAATATCTTTAGCCTGATACTATTCGATAGGCTTAACTGCCCGAACCGTTTCATCCCCCCTAATGCAAGAATCCTACAATACTTTACAAGGCCTCTCTTCAGAAACCTGACTCCCAAAGTCTTTTTACTCTAATTTGTATCACAGAAACAGGCAAGCAAATTCGCCGCCCAAAGGGTATAGGTATAATGCACTTCCTGAACGCCTTGCAACTAAAGCAACTGAACACCCCCCAAGCCAATTCTAATAGACACGAGAGTCTGATGTAACTCTTTTGTTTCGAAGCATTGCTGAAACCGACTGATTCAATATGATATGTTGTTGAGACCAAGTGAAGTCTCCAAGGAGCATGTGTGCATGTGTGTAAAAGCAGTAATAATTGTAGTAGTAGTAAAAGGAGATGTGTACTGATTGATAATGCAAAGGTCGAAAATGAGCATAATGTGACAAAAGTCCTGATAAACGCCCTGGAAATGCGACTCGTCTGTTGTCCATCCGTTCGTTCCTGATCAGACTGCTTGGTCGTGTCCGAAGTCCTCTTCTGCGGGTCGTATCGTTATTGTATATCCATGATCAAACTCGTGTTCTCCTCCCCTTTTCTTTTCTCTTCTTTCTCTTTTCGTTCTCTCGTACTCAAAACATGCCGATTTCCTTGCTTCATTCAATATGTCTTTCATCGTCGGGGCCTCTTCTCACGTTCACTCGATAAGTTTCCGACTCCTTCTTCGCTTCTTCTCTTGCGTCCACGATCCTCTCGTCCATCACGGCGATCTTCCGGTCGCAGCCCTCCATCACGCTGTCCTCCACGACCGCCTCCTCTACCGCTGCCTCCCCAATCTTCACCACTTCGGCCACTTTGACCATCACCTCTGTGTCGCCCTTCACGACCTTGAACAAGGTCTCTACCACCTGTTGGGGGAGGGCCCATAGGCTCTCGTGGAGCACCGCTTTGATCTCTGTTAGATCTCCTAGATTCCCTCTCTTCTCTGCCACCTTCGCCAGCTCCTGATCGACGGTCCCGATATTCGCGATGTTCCTTGCCCTCGCGTTCTCGGCCTGGACTACGATCTCGCTCCCGTTCACGACTTCCTCGACGCGAAGGGCGGCTGGACCTACTCTCACGGTCACCTCGGCGACTTCGGTCATGCTCGCTACGACCTGAGCTCTCCTCTCCATTGACAGGCGCCCGGCTTGACGATTCGTTCCTGATAGGATCTTGTCGTTCTTGAGCAGGTGTAGCAGTGGGGGAACCTCCAGTCAAGACTTGAGCATCAGAATTGCCAAGGGTTTGGCGTGAATGACGACTTCTTCCGCTGTTGCTTCGGCTTACATCCGGCATATTGGCTTGCGCTTGTTGCAGGGTGCTGTTGATGCCTGCGAGCTGCCTCCGCCCACCACCGTTGCGAACACGCTCGTTCGAGGAGGCTGGTCCGGTAGGTACATTAGGCTCGCCAGCTGGTGATCCTGCATAGCTGCCAGGTGTTTGTCGTTGTCCAGGGCCAGGACCTCGGTCGGGAGTGTTGGTTCCAGGCATTGACTGACGATTGTGACCATGATTATGGCCATGAGGATGAGATGGTGGCGGTCCAGGAGGAGGGGGAGGGACTGCACCAACTTGAGCACCGATTTGTGCTAGACGCTCTGGATGGACCCCTGAAGGTGTAGCATTACTGGATGCAGGAGAAGGCAGACCCTGGCTGGGGCCTGCGTTTCTAATCCGGTTTTGAGGGCCGCTGGGCGTGCCTGAAGGCGTGACAGGGCCGTTGTTCTGCTCGAACCCACGTCTTCCTCTGCCTGACGCCGCCGGGCCAGTTGGTGGAGGTCGATCTGGAGTAGGAGGCCGTTCGCCTTCCGCACCAGCAAACCTGCCATCAAGTCGACCTGGCAGCCCTTGAGGTACACCATGACCTCTATTTGAGCCTCGTCCACGGGCTCTTGGTCCGCTTGGTCCGTAAGGGACCTCAGTGACATTCTGTATCGAGTTGAGACGTCCATAAGAATCATCTTGATGAGGTGGCTTGTGCTCAGGCTCGGGAACCCGAGAAGGGGTTCCATGAAAACTAGAAGCATCGCGACCCTTAGGTCCAGAACTTCGCTCAGCCTCACGGTCCATTGGTCTATCGCCGCGGTATGGCGATCGCTCCCGGGGATCTCTTCCAGAAGAAGGCCGGTGTTCCACAGGATAGTTGCGATCATGTCGGTCTTCACGTCCACCTTCAGGCTGACCACTCTCATGCCCATACCGGCCTCCTCGTCGAGGAGATTGAACGCGAGCGTTGTGATCTCGTGGCTCGTTCCGAGGGGCGCGTGAAAGTGTGTTGTCTCTGTTACCCATCAGGGCTGCCCTCTCCGGATTGATGGTATCCATTGGCTCCACGGGAGCGTTCTTACGACCTCTACTAGCCCGGTCAGAGTCCGGTGCACGAGCCCGTTCGTTGTCTTGAGCAAACAACGCAGCTCTCTCGGGGTTGATATGCGGCTCAAGTGCCTCGACAGCTGCAGCAGCGGGTGCTGTAGGGCCTGGGGTAGGCGTTTCGTTCAAGCGACCATGGTCGTGACCTCTACTGCTCTTAGCATCTCTAGTTCGGTCTCGCTCATGGTCGCCACGACGACTTGATCCGTCAGTTCGAGATGATTCCCGGCCGTGATCTTGTGTTCGTCGCTCAGAGAAGTCGCGTGAACGATCGGGACGAGCAGGATCAAAATTTCGAGAATCGCGCTGATCCCGGGATTCACGAGGTTCTCTAGGCTCACGCTGATCTCTAGCATCGCGAGGTTCCCTGGGCTCACGAGAATCCCTAGAGCGTGCGTCTCTGGGCTCTTTACCGTCACGACGCTCATGCCCGCGGGATTGGTTAAATCTTTCGGGAGTGTAGTGCGCGGGAATAGGTACATCAGGCCGACTGGGGAGGGTATGAGGTGGCCGTTCCGGAAGCGTGTTGGGTCGAGAGTCGTGCTTCGCGCCAGCATTGGCTCCAGAATTGTTATTGGAGTTGCGGGGACCAGATGGTGTATGGTCGCGTTTCGAATCCCGAGACGATCCTGGCTTGGCTGGCAGCAAGTCCTTCGCTGGGCCTGTAGGCTTCGTCGGATCTGTCGCGGAATTCTTGAGGTCTTTGCCATCCTTAACCTCTCCGTCTTCTTCCTCTGCAGTCGTTTGCTTCCCTCTTGATTGCCTGGTTTTGTTAGACTTGATACATCCTTGTCAGAGATATCTACGTACTTGTTGGGACCGGGCTTGAATTCCGGCGCAGTTGCACGCAAATTGGCTGTCTTGTCTGCTTCATTCTGGGCAGCGCCAGCCTATGAAGGGTCAGTAATGCCCATAAATCTAATATCGTAGCACTTACACCACCAGGGCGGAAAGCCTGAACCATAACCCATTTGGATTTCCTCCTCTGAAGTTCTGACATGGCACCCTGAGCAGCGACTGACAGATCGACACGTCCGCCAACCTCGCTATCAGGAGAAGGTTTGGCAGCACTCTCTTGCTTGGTGATAGTTTGGAGGAGGCTTGAAAACTTCGTAGCCATAAAGTCGATAGCTGGGAAGAAATCGAGGACCGCTTTCAGAACCGTGATGGCATTTCGAATATGCATCCATTCCGTACCCTCCAAACAAGAACGCAGAGCGCTATTGAGGTTCTTGTGCCAGCGGAAGAGCAAGTCACGGAATTGTTCGTGTTCAACAAAGGTCAGAGGCTTGTCATTGTCGTCAAAAGTCAGAGCGAACCCAAGGCGGGGCTGATCGGGTGTTCCCTTGGCCTCCTTCTCATACACACCCAATCTTGGCTGATCTCTTGACTTGTCCTTTTCATTGGGAACCGTCGCGTTCTTGTGCCAACGCGATAGATCCTCGAGAATAAGCTTCAAGAAGCGACCAAGATACTCAGCCTCCATGACTGTAGAGGTAAAAATAAGGGCCCTCAGGCGGTTGGCGTTGAACAGACGGTCGTAGAGTGACATGAGCTGGAAGCCCGGGGCATTACCTTCATGCAGCGCCTTGATGAACTTGTATGTATACTCAGCATCAGCCTTGGAGAGAAGCATGCGAGGGATGAAGCATTGCTCGAGGAGAATATCGGAGATGGTATCTGGCTTGGCTCCAGGTTCTGGGAAAGACGATTGGAACTGCTTGTTCAGGTAAATTTTCCATTTCGCCTGGCGCATCAGATGTTCACTGTTTTCTTCTGAAAGCCCGATCTGGAGCTGCATAAGCTCCTTTCGTTTTTCCACTTTGCGCTCTTGTCCACGCCTTGACATGTCGCTTCGATCTCGTGAGATAGCGACCTCTTCAGCTCTGAGGCGATCTTTCTCCTGTCTGTAAATTTTGTCTGGACAATAGAGGTCACCTAGCTGAAGAGCCCAGAAGTTCGCATAGAGCTCTGGGGTAATCTTCTGCCAGATCTCAGGACGGACAGTATTTTGGATGGCATCCACAATCGGCTGTAATGTTGTCTTGATAAGAGAGGAATCTTCCGACTTCTGTGATGGTTGTGAATTAGTTGCTGTGTTCGTTGCTGGTGAGTTTTGAGCACCAGCCTGTTCTTCAGCCTGTACTGCTTCTTGGCTGGGTGTTTCGTTGCCGCCGGATGCAGCATGCGTATCAGACATTGAAACATCGCCTTCTTTGTCTGTAGATTGCGTGACTTGAGCCTTTTCCTTCGCCTCGTCGACCTTCTTCGGCTTCCACGGATGCATGCGATGAGAAAGGCTGGCCCTGCCGATCAGAAAAGCCAGACTAGGGTCGAGGCCGTACGAATGTATGAGTTCAGGAATTGAGGGAACAAGATCGTCGAAGGTCGATGGGTCCATGTTACTCCAGAGCAAGTCGAGGTATTGAACCAAGATGCGATGCGAATCGTCAATCATCGAGGATAGATATTTAATGTGGGCCTCATCTTCCGGCACCTGAAAGGGAGCTGCTTGTCGGTACTGTGCCAGGTTAATGAGTAACTGCGCGGCAAGCTTGGACTCCGTCAAGGCTTGGATGAGGCGCTTTGAACTTTTGATGTTCTCAAATCGCTTGTCCTGGCCACGAATTAGAGTATGGCGTCGCAGGTATTCACCTCCAGCCATGGATAAAATTTGAAGGTCAGTGAAATCAACCGAGTCAACAATACCACCCATCGAGGTGATGAGCTCCTTTAGAATGATAAGGTCGGTGGAGTTGCCCTGAATGAGCTGATGATTGACATATTGCAAGACTGGCGTGGCGTTAAGAACGGTGTATCGTCGAAAGACTCTGCCAGAGAATCTTGACAAGGCCTGTAGCCATTTGCTGGTAGTAAGAGCGTGTTCAGCTTGAGTACGACTCCTTGATTTGCCAAGAGAGCTCATCAAGGACCATACAAGCACATCGTAGGAGAGGTCTGTAAAGTACTTGGCGCACTCGACAAAAGCGTCGATCAGGTTTGGATATGATTCCAATTGCTCAAAAGCAACCCTGAAAACGATACCAGGAGATGAGTAACTGGTTTTGGCGAGTTGCTTAGCCATTTCACTCAAGTTCGTGAGAGAAACTCGCTTCATGGTGCCCCTGGTTTCCGACGTGGCCTTTGCAAAAGCTGCCTTCATAGCAGGCAACCGAGAAATCTGTCCCTCAAACCATTCGGCGTACATGGAGTAGCGAGTAGTCATGGGGTAATGCCTTAAAAGCTCCCAAATAGCGTTGACAGCTGAAGCATTAGCCTTGGTATGACTCAAAGCCGGCATCAGCAGTCGTCGAAGTAGATCGTGCCATCGGGTAAGATTGTGCTCTGATTTGTCCTCAGCAAGACTCTTCGCTCCGATTCTAGCCAACTTGGTCAATAGAGCCTCGTCCTTGCCAATGTTGACACCAGAAATGTTGAGAAATGTCCCGCAGAGGGTGAAGATATCATCCACGGACTGACAAACAGGGATGTTGTCAGCCCACTCGTCCCAGTAGTATCGATAATTTTGCGATTCGTTGGTGTCGACTTTATCAGGGAATGGCCACCTCAAAGACTTGCGGGTTGTTAATCTGCTCAACCGAACACTGCCTTTGGGAAGTCCGGACTGATCGAAATCCGGAACAAATTTGGTTGGGCATCCAGTCTCGCCGACAACGACAGGTCGGCTATCGCGAAAGACCTTGTCAACGCAATGATGAAGAATGCGATGAATCCTTTCGAGGACCTCGGGGAAGACCTCTGGGATCCATGGGAAGCGACCAAGAATGAATAGCGATTCGGGGATAGCTCCGATAGTCAAGAGTTGGGTGAGCAATGCCACCTTTTGTTCCAACGGTTCTGGGAGTTTTGGCTTGTTGTCTGCAGCTTCTGTGGCAGCCTCCTTCGTCTCTGCTTCAACCTTCTTGGGAAGTTCTCGTCTAGGCAGATTCGAGCTATTGGGGTTATCATCGTCGCCTTGGGGCAGGACACCGGCCATGAGAAGGGCGTTCATCGGGCCACCGCGAGAAGACCGTTCTTCCTCCTCGATCCTCTTCATCTCCTTTTCTTTGACAGTTTCCATGTCTTCATCAGCTGGCGAAAGATGCGGGTATAGGTCGGTCAAGGAAATAAATCCAATCTTGACAAGAAGAGCAGCTAAGTATAAAAGATTGGCGGGGAGTACATCTGTCTGGTCGCGAGCATCGGAGTTGTAGAAACGCAACTTGAAGCCGAGTAGTTGTGCGGCCGTTCTGTTGCCAGGGGGTGGGAGGGTTTTGGTTTCCTGCACCCACTGCCTTTCAATATCAGCGGCAGCATCGTCGCCTTCGGCCCCGTTGGTGATTGTAAGTTGTTGCGAGTCGGAATCGGCGACTTGTCGACCACCAAGCTCAAAGAAAGCCTCCATGTGAACTTCCCGAGCTCGATCCCAAAAAGCAATATCTCGAACTCGCTTCTTCTCCTCCAAGAGCTTCTCATCTTCTTCTGTCGTTGTCCACTGTGAATAGTCTGGGGTTGCCCACAAGGGTAAACCACCAACATAGACTGCGGCACTGAATTTTAGATGAGATCGAGGCCACCAGGAGCTAACTCGTAGAAACTTGACGAAGAATTTGAACTGCTTGATGAGAACAGCAGCTGCAACGTCGAGGGTTACGTCCAATACCCTGCCGACGTCAAGATCAAAGGTACCAATAAGAGCTTTGATTCGTTCAAAGGTCTGTTCTGCCATTTCGGGGGGAGGAGGAGTCACGCTGCTAGTTGTGAAAAGTTCAGTAATGAGCTTTGAATATCCTTCCGTCTCCTCGCGAAGCAGGTTATAGTTGGCTTGTCGGTATAGAAGGTTTGTTGCTTGTTTGATACCTAGTTTGACAAAGTTATCTCTGATAAGTCCTATCCGCTGCAGGACTTCAGCTTCGAGCACCTGTCGCATTAGGTTGGACGATACGCCAGATGACAGGATGAATTCGCGAAGAGTCGGCCGGTAAATGGCGGGCTCGTTATCCATGACTATGGACAAGGAGTCAAGAAATAGGGTGTGGGGAGCGAACGCGTATGAATCCTTAATAATCTCCGTCGTTTCGTCACCAAGAATTTCCTTGACGCAGGCACCTGCATCGGCTGGTGGTAATCGAGCTTCGACAACTGCGTGCACGAACTCTTGGAACAAGCTTGACAGCTCCGTGATGTCAACATCTTCCCGCGACTGCTTTCCATGCTGGATGATTGCATTCCGACCACTCTCAGCCCAAGCGCTAATCTTCTCGTCCGTAAGATTATTATAGCGATAGTTAGAACGGACTGGAGAGGGCGGTCGCAACAACGGCGGTGGTGCATAAGCAGGTCTCTTAATCACTGGCGCAGAAGGAGGAGGAGGTGCCAGTGGCTGTGGTGTATGAGAAGAGCTGGGTCGTCGTTGCGTTGATGAAGGGTTCTGTTGATGATTTGGGGGTCCTCGGTTTTGACCTTGAGATGAATCGCGTCGACCAGGACCTCTAGGCCCTCTGCCGCGACCACGAGCCATGTTATCGTCGCGGTCGTGTTGTCCAAGTGCGGTATCACCGGGTCGATGAGGAGAAGATCGGCCGCCTTCAACGGAATGGCGATCACTTCTCTTTCGTTTACCCGGAGGCATAACTCGCGATAATGAAGTCGTAACCGAAAGCGATGATTATCTCATTAGATGATCGTGACGATGTTGTGATGCCGGATATTATGGATTTCAAGGTCTGGAAGAGAAAATATGAGTTGAGAGTTTCGAAAACAGCGGAGGGAGCAGCATTTGTTGCTATCAAGGCTGCGGCGCGGATGAAGAAAGACTGACTTTTGACGACAAGGAGTTCGGGTGGGGAAGGTTACAGTCGCGACAAAGCTGACAAGGGAAAGACTGAAAGAAAAGAAGTTGGTAGTAGTACAAGAGTGCGCAATTATCTTCTGACCTGATAGAAAGAAGCAAGATACGTGTGCGATTGGTTGTTTGCGTTGGGTGAGCCCAGTCGCGATAGGTTTGAGAAGAAAGAAATAAAGCAAAGAAGCTCCAACAAAGCAAAAGCACGGATGGAATTACATGTCACGACGTTTTGGCAGCCTTATCCTTTACTGGGGAAACGAGGCTGCCAACCACTGGAGACCAGTCGGCCAGTGGCAGGCACAGCGCCCGCACGGACCACTTCCAGCGGACTCAACAGTACGTACCGCTCTATGGGGATTCTATCCATCTCATCGGTTTCAGGATTCAATGGCACTTTAGTTCTGAGCTTGATACTTATTGAAGGGCACATGGTTTGTTTGCCAACAGACATGACAAATATGAACAGTGAGATTGACTTACGCAATAGAAAATTATCCTATTGTACCTGATTTGAGTCTGGAAACTATCAATTTGATATTGCCGAACCGTTCCCCAGACTCACGTCGGCACGTGATCGCCACATCCTCCGTTGCCGGCCAATTCGTGCATCAAAGGAAACATCTCAATTGGCTGAGTCACGGCATTCATGGAGACCAGCCAGAATTACGCCATAGCAAGGCCCAGGTTTTTTCACCTAAACACTCGTAGAATCACTTCTTTTGGGGCAATTGAGTTTTAAAGCACTATTGACTAACATATCTATACCCGAAAAGTCCCAATTTTTATCGGGTTGAGTCACTCTGAGATTGAGCGACCTCAATATCAAACTTCAAGACCCTGGAGCGACCCCGATCCGATCTTTCTGTATAACCTCTCACAGAGTACATCAGTGCAAATATCGTGGAGAGACTTCGACAACCTCCTACGATCATGCCAGCTGCGACTATGGCTGAAAGCACTACTACAGATGGCGATTCTCGTCAACATTATGGTCAGTATTCACCATTATCATTGCATGTTCCCTTCAGCATCTCTCTCTTCTCTCTTCTCTTCCCTCGTCACTCATCCCTTTCATGCCCTTCTACCCTCATCATTATAGAAGACTAGTGACTGAATACCTGTAAGAAAGAACGCAATCACAGCCTGAGAACCCGTTCTCTGCCCTCATTCCTGAGCAGCAGATAGCGATTGTTCCAGAATTTACTCTCGAGTCCGGAGTCACACTCTATAACCTACCGGTTGCTTATACAACTCGCGGCAAACTCAATGAAGAGGGCAACAATGCCATGGTAATCTGCCATGCTCTCACTGGAAGTGCCGATGTGAGCGACTGGTGGGGTCCTCTACTTGGAGGTCCTGGTCGCGCTTTCGACACCTCAAGATTCTTCATTGTTTGTATGAACAGTCTTGGCAGTCCTTATGGTACTGCAAGCCCAGTAACTGCCAAGGACAATGATCCAAGCAAGGGTCGATACGGACCCGAGTTCCCTCTTACCACAATTCGAGACGATGTCAAGTAAGTTCAGATTCATAAAATCTCGACACCTGCGTTCATGTTCGCTTGAACAAGAAACAGTGGCTAACCATTGACAGCCTTCACAAGCTCATCCTTGATGATCTAGGCGTGAAGCAACTTGCTGCTGTTGTTGGAGGTTCTCTGGGTGGTATGTTTGTGCTTGAGTGGGCATACTTTGGCAAGGACTATATCCGATGTATCGTCCCTATCGCGACCTCAAGCAGACACAGTGCTTGGGGTATCAGCTGGGGTGAGGCTCAACGACAGAGCATCTACGCCGACCCCAAGTATGACGATGGATATTATGCCTTTGATGATCCCCCTTCAACTGGTCTGGGTGCGGCTCGTATGTCTGCTCTGCTCACATATCGAAGTCGTAACTCGTTTGAGTCGAGATTCGGACGCAACATCCCCGACCCATCCAAGGTCCAAACCATTGGAGGTAGGCCTCGCCCCTCAACTCCCTCAGAGGCACACTTCCATATTCACAACGACGGCCATGTTGTAAAGCGTACATCCATATCTCGTCAAAATAGCACATCTGATGCAGCCTCAACTGCTGAGTCACCTGCTGTGCCCGACGTAGCGGATCCTCAATTCCATGGACCTACCAATGGTAGCCTCGCTGGAGGAGAGATGCCTCAGTCACACTATTTCTCTGCGCAGTCGTATCTACGATACCAGGGACGTAAGTTCGTTACGCGATTCGACAGCAACTGCTACATTGCCATGACTCGTAAGTTGGACACGCATGACGTGTCACGCAACCGAGCAGACACCATCGCAGATGCACTAGCTATGATCCAACAACCCACACTTGTTTTGGGCATTGAGAGCGATGGCCTCTTCACTTTTGCTGAGCAGGAGGAGATTGCACAGCACGTACCTAATGCACGCCTCGAGCGAATCGAGAGTCCTGAGGGTCACGATGCATTTTTGTTGCAGTTTGAGCAGGTCAACAACTACGTTCTCTCATTTTTCAAGGAGGTCCTGCCTGATATCATGTCCAAGGATGGCGGAGCACCTGAGGCTAGTGTCGGACAAATCACCAAGTCGAGCACATTTGGAGAAGCTGAAGTTGAGGATATTACTGCGTGGTAGATTGCTCGTAGTAATGTTAGGATGGTGCATAATGCCGTGCCGCAGAAAAGATTAGACAAGAATGAAAATCATGATGAGGAGTCCGAATATGCACAATTGGATTGTTAATGCGTTGTCTACTAACTGAGTGATTGTCATCGAATCTTATGTCAGATCAAGCTGTCTTGTGACGATTTCTAGGCACAAATAGCATGCAACATCGCCGATTGTATTAGGCAGGCAGCGCGAGTCTAACAGAAATTCACATTGGAGCCTGATTTCAAACTGTAGAGCTTCAGAAGCCTTGAGAAGCAAAACAATCAAGAACTTCAATTACCTTAGAGAGTCCAAGATAGCTAATCGGAAGTCTCCCAAGCTCACCTTGAGTGTATCCTAAGCTTGTCTAATATTATTGTTACTGTGGGATCGAGATTGGAGTTCTCAATATCCCCCGAACGAGAGAGAAGCACTGACTCATACCAACTCCAGCAACTGGGATGTCTGAAGTGCACAATGAACATCGTAAGATGTTGCAAACTTGACCCTATTGCAGTTAATCCACAAAATTCAAGTTCTAGAAGCCACCCAAGGTCACCTTCTATCAGTTCACGTTCTTCTTAAGACAATGCTAGGCTTCGACACTGAAGATGAGCTCTGTATCGGTACTTAGACATGTGGGTATATCCATCAGAGCATTCTAGAACACGCACACATGTTGTTCTAGGGTGACAATGGAACCATGCGATGCAGTCAATGACAAGTGCCGAGTCGATCATCACGATGTTACCCGTCCACTTATTAAGCGCATCCACTGCCTAGCGATACAGGAATACGCGAGTCCACGGATGTGTGCGAGACATCGAGGGAGAGAGGACGACTGTCTCAGGACCCTACAGGAAAGAAGCTGGAAGGGTCTGAGAAGTGTTGAAGCTTTGAAGCTTGAAATCAATAGTCAATGTCCGTCAACTGAACTTGCGTTGTCTGTTCGTGGTGCCGTCTGTTAGCTAGCCATACTAGCCAACCTTCTTCCCCCTGAATGCCACCATGTTTTTCACAATGGTATTCACAATTACCGATATTTGATCTTGTCACATTCACGACGTGAAGCCACCGAGTACATGGCACTCTATGTTCCACGATAAACGATCGTGGTGGCGGCCAAACTAAAACATGAGGCCGTCCCGAGTGACATGCCTGGAATGTA
The DNA here is from genome assembly GCA_012932015.1 of Fusarium acutatum. NCBI lineage: Eukaryota > Fungi > Ascomycota > Sordariomycetes > Hypocreales > Nectriaceae > Fusarium > Fusarium acutatum. Next base: position 54,802 of record JAADJF010000269.1, on the reverse strand, counting down.
GATTGATGAAAACAGGACAAAGTTGAGCAGATACACTAATAACATCGGCAATTCGCTTATTGACGCTCAATGCATTTCTCCCCGAGAGCTGTGTTACTGGCTATTGAAGGTTCACGATTACTGGATTCGAAGGTCACGGCCGTTGAGGGATCTATTTCTGTCGGGTGCCGCAATTAACTTTAATATATATTTCAACAAACACGGCTTGAAGATTTAGATGTTACTCCGGGCTTACGGGAGCTTTGTTTGTCTTGAGAGACGGGGCAGGGTGTTGTGAACCTTTATGAACTGGATGTTGGTTGAGACGACGACACGACATGTTGACACACCATTAGAGTCACTGCACGTGAGAACATGGTGCAATGGTTTTCAACCTTCCACACGAGGTCCAGACGCTGGCTAGGCATCTCTCCTGTCAGGGAATTCTGAGAGATTGGAATGTGAATCAGGTTGAAGAAGCATCTTCGGCACATGTCCTAACTCCATCTCACATGTAGCAACTACAAGAGAACATCGTAGAACCGCCAATGTCTTATGATGATGCACTTTGTCTCTGCTCTTCCAATTACATACCGAGACATGCGCTTAGGCTACTTAGGCCTGCACCGCAGATGTTTCTCGACGTGGAACACTCTGATAGCCCACCGGCCCACTGACAGAGGAATTACTCAGCGCTACGGTATCGTCTACAACAATCTTATGAGGTAAAGGATTCGTAAACCATTTAAAGTGAGGCACTGCAGAATACAAAAGTCGTGACAAGGCAGTGGAGGGCCTTGTGGAAAGTAAACACACGTGGAGCACCGATTGGTTGAGTTAGATAGAGGAACCAAACCTTGGCCCCTGTCAAATTCTAAGCGAAACAAGAGCTGAGAAGTTATAAAGGCAAACGAGGCGAGAATCTGGACGTGGTGAGACGAGGTGAGAATCCATAAGCGTCGGGCGTTGTACCTTTGTTGGTCCGATTCGGTCGGAATTCATTCTCGATCGAGATGACATTGAAAACGATGGGAGTTGAAGGGAGTGGCTTGCTTGGCCTCGAGTCAAGAAACCGTGTATAGTAACAGAAAAATCTGTAGCAAATTGCCTAGAGGTATTCTTTAGGTAACGGTTTCAAGCGGCAAGCGTCGCAGATTAATATGATTAGCAAAGCAAATCCAGGCACAGAGCAACAAGACCCGTAATGCGTTACTCTTTTCGTTAATATCAGGCGAGAGCCATTGTTCTTTCTGAGATCCATGCATACCGTGGCAAACTTGAGAATGCGGCTAGAAGCATTTTCGAAGCTGATATGGTGGAGTTTCTTCTGAGCAACTGATAAAAGTAACGTGCAAAAAGATGGGGCCCTTGTCATTGTTTTCTCTTGGAGAATCAGAAAGAGGAAACCCGGTGTCGTTTCACATGGTTGAGTAATGGATAAGTCAGAGTCAGAGTCACGTTTATCGTGTTACACTGCTATCCGTGTTTCTTCATGCGACGACAGCCGTGCACGACCCAGTCGGGAGTGATCTTGTCGTATGCCGGAAGCCGTCCGTAGGCTCTTTTACGATTGTGTCAGGGAATAAACCCACTGTATTTGTCTGGGCGGATTGCACAATGTGTAGCGTTTACGTACAAGCACGCAGAGAATACGCCCGTTTCGGTGCTTTTTCCTGTCATCAATGTTGTTGACGGCCTGCACGTGTTGACAGGCCTCGACACGAGATGAGGGGAAATTCGATAAAGATGTTTGTGTGAGTGTGATGCAGATAACATTGCCGATCTTTTTCAATCCATCGTCATCGATGTGATGATACCTTCGGATGTATGTGTACGAATACAGGTCATCCATCACACGGCGTCGATCAAAGGGCGTGAATAGAAGTGAAAGAAGCGACGGTCAAATCATGAAAGTTGCCATTCGGCGAGATCTGCGACCAAGTGACCGTGGTGAGATTGAGTGGTGAGCCCAACGCGGAATGATGTGGATGATGGATCCATGGAACGACTCTATTGTTTCTGGAAGCCTTCCCATGCAAGGGGGGGTAAGAAAACTTAGGTTGGTGACAAAAAGGTTTGGGCAAGCTTAGCATATTTAATGAACTTATAGGCCAGTTTATTTTGACACCCTGGCTTGATGCTTGAAGTTTTCTTGCTCCCTGAGCAAAACACGTGGATCGATGCCTTAGGCACAAGGTTAGTCAGTGATTTGTTCTGGAAAAACAAGGGCCAAGGGGTCTTCCTTGTCTGACAAGTCAAGTCTGACGGAGTGCATCACATCTAATTTCTGTAACACGGCGTCAAATTTGGAAGTTGAAAAAGCTCAAGCGAACCAGGGTCGAGATGTCCCTGCGTAAGAATAATCACGAAATAGCCTCAATTGACATGCAAGCCTCTTATTGACTAGACTCTGTAATGACATCCCCAAATCTCACCACACCCAAAAACTCACTACACACAAAAACGACCCTGTTCCTTCAAGTGGGGGGCAGCCATCTCAGTGTAAGACGCGGGCGTTAGGTTCGAATGCTCTCCACCAGGGCGAGTTTGGCCACTGACCTCCGATGCTTTCCAATTGGTTCTGCTGATTTAGTGGATTGCAGGGGGTGGGCAAGGGTGCATCTGCTTGAAAAGGGAGTCTCTTTGAGTCTGGAGTGACGGGGTTCTAGCTGAGTATGAAACCCTGGGCTGAGATTCACCTGAGCAAGATGGACTATCGACTTCTCTAGGACTGGGCCTTTTTTCCTGTACGGACTCATATACTATGCTCGAAGGAGGAGGTGGTTAACAGAATGACCTGCTTCGAACAAGGCGGGCCTTGTGGGCTCTCTAAAAGCATGGGCAACTTGGTGTTCCATTCATCTCAGTGGTCTGCATCCAATGCTCAACTCTTACTGGTTCGGGGAGACTCGAGTGGGTGTGCAGTGGACTTTCCATCTTGCTTCTTCCTCGGCTTCCACAGTGGGCAGTGGCTTGGTCGGAGATTCCATTATGGAAGGCGTGCGCAGATGCGTCTCCACCATTGCACCTGCCTCAAAATCACCACCCATCCATCCATCACCCAGGGCATCCCCCATCCGCTACAAGGAAGGTACTATACCTTGACAAGCACGGTCTCGCACGCTATATCCGGCCGTAGTTACCTATTCTCTATCAATCCCAACTGTCTGGAATCCTCTCACTTCCCCATTTCATCTATCGTTGTTGTTGGTGGTGAGATCGTAATATTTTCTTCATTCTATTACCTCTTCTTCTCTGTACATTGCGAGGGCCTTGCCTTATCTTTACCTGCATCACCAGCTATCGCATCCCCTCAACACCTACGAACCCGCATACCCCGACGGTCAACTACGCCAAAACCCCGATCCATGGTATTCGATGTCGAACTTGAACTGTAGAACAACTCTCTCTTGCCCTCGATAAATCATCGCCGATTAATTTGGGGGTATTGGATTAGAAGGAAGTTACGTTTTGGTTTTGATCCTGGAACATCGTCTTGAGCGACCAACACCTTCGAACTGAGGTGAACAACTCGACAACCACGAACTATAATTTGGGGGAAACGACGATATTATTAGATTGATCAGACTGGGCTGGAAATGATTCAAAGAGTTGGATCAATTGCTGCGAAATTCACAAAGATTCAGAGTCTTGATTTTATGCATTCCTGATCTCTTCACGGAGCAGCACCCGAAGAGGTGGAGATCGGTATCGCGAAACTCATCCCGAAGCATCCCATACAGAACAACCCATGTCGTCGATTACTGATATCATCGCTCCCGATATTTACTCGCCTTAAACTTCAAAATGCCAGACTACGACGACGACATGCTGCCTCCCCCGGCATCAGGCTCTCAGCAGGATCGCACTTGGGGTGGTAATAACGCTTTTCACAACTTCTTTAACGACTTCTCTCACATCCCCGACCCAAACCTTCGCCGCCGTCTTGCTTTATCTGAGATTGATAAAGTCCCTTTTGGTGCTTACCGTATGTGATTCATTTTATTCTCATCGGTTATTATTGAAGCCAATGCTGACTAAATTAGATGTCCGCGCTGTATTAGTAGCAGGTGTTGGCTTTTTCCTTGACTCTTACGATATTTTTGCCATCAACCTCATCACAATACTACTTGGAGTTGTCTTTTGGGGCGATCCTAACCCTCAAAACGGCTTCAGTGGCAATGATGGATATCTCCCTGACCCAGTTAACCAGGCATTCAAGGCCTCTACGAGTGCCGGAATTGTGGTGGGAATGATCGTTTTTGGATGGCTAGCAGAGTTAGTACCACCTGTCAATATCGATCATTTCATAGACAAGAACGTACTGACAACTCAAATAGTGGCTTCGGTCGACGCCGCATGTATGGTGTCGAATTGGGTATTATTATCCTTGCGACGCTTTGCTGCGCTCTCATTTCGTCTAGCCCTGCAATGGGATCGACAGGTCTCCTAATCTTTTGGCGTATCATCATGGTAAGTCTGCAAATGTTTTGCGTTTCGCAGCATTTCCTGACTATGTCCAGGGCATTGGAATTGGCGGCGACTACCCGCTCTCAAGTGTCATTACCTCCGAGTAAGTGTCCTTGCTGGCATGTTGCCATTCAGACTTTGTGGCTGGGGTTTAGTTCATACCAAGCCCCTAACACGTCCTGATCAATTCAAGCTGACTGAGAATCCGCTAGGTTCGCTCCGACAAGGTGGCGCGGCGCTATGGTTGCTGCTGTCTTCTCTATGCAGGGGCTTGGACAGCTAGCAGCTGCTATTGTTGCCCTAATCACTACTGTTGCTTTCAAGGACGCCTTTATCGGAGCTGCTGACGAAAGCCAATGCGGGTTCGAGTGCCGACTGGCCGCTGACCGAGCCTGGCGAATTATTGTTGGAGTGGGAGCCATTCCTGCTTGTGCCGCCCTTTATTACCGTATCACTATCCCGGAAACCCCTCGATATACCTTTGATGTTGAGCATGACGTCGAGAAAGCCGATGCCGACATCAAAGCATACGTTGCCAGCAAGTCCAAGGGTTCGTTTGACGTTGTTCATCAAGTCAGGAGTAAGCGCGTAGCTGGACGTAGCCTTGACGTCCCTCGTGCTTCCTGGTCTGATCTTATTTCCTTCTTCCGCCAATGGGCCAATTTCAAGATGCTATTAGGCACAACTTTGTCCTGGTTCTTTTTGGTAAGTGCTGTTGTTTGACATTGCTTGACTCCCGCTAATTTGTCTAAAGGACCTCGCTTTCTATGGTCTTGGCCTTAATAATACCTTTGTCCTTCAAGCAGTAGGCTATGGTGCTGGTAACTCCCTTTACGACAAGCTTCACAACCAAGCTGTTGGAATGATCATTTTGACATGTGCTGGATCACTTCCTGGCTACTGGACTGCCATTCTTAGCGTCGACACCTTTGGTCGCAAGCCACTGCAGGTTTTCGGATTTCTCCTGCTTACCATTATCTTCTGTATCCTCGGCTTTGCTTACAAGAGCCTCTCACAGGGGGGGTTGCTTGCGCTCTACATTGTAGGCCAGTTTCTCTTCAATGCTGGCCCTAACACGACCACTTTCATCGTTCCTGGCGAATGTTTCCCTACCCGATATCGATCGACCGGTCATGGCATTTCGGCTGCCATGGGTAAAATAGGAGCAATTATTGCGCAGGGCATCAGCATCCCTATGGTGCGACAGGGATCCCCCGAGGGTTGTAAAGGTACCGATTGTGCACCAAACATGCACCGACTGCTCCAACTCTTTGCCCTTTTCATGTTGTTTGGTACTCTGGTTTCCTTGTTGATTCCCGAGACCAAGGGCATGACTTTGGAGGAGCTTTCTGGAGAACCCCGCACAAGCTACAATTCTGGATGTAATGGTAGTATCAGTCTTGGGTCACCAAAGCTCAGGGCTTGGAACCCCTTTGTCGGTGGTCAACCCGCAGGATTCTCGTATCCTAGATCCAGAACGAGCCATTTCCGCAAGAGTGATCGTGTTGGTATCATGACCTCACCGGAACTCATGGCTGAGACATCCCGACTTCGAAAACCTCGCATCTGGAGAAGACACCGCAAGGCCAAGTCGAGCAGCGGTACAGATATCGCTTTGAGCACTCGAAGCTCTGGTACAGGAGAGGATGAAATCTTTCCAGCAGGCCCTCCAGCATCCTCATCTACTCCTCCACAGCCACCGCCGACCTGGGGAGCTGGCTGGGGACGGATAGACAGAGGAGGGCCCCCTCCGCTGTTGAACTCGGTCCAGCTGCAGGATGTTGGCAGTCTCTTGACGAAATGATCTTGATTGACAAAATCGGTGTTGCTCGCGCATGATTCGCATATCTCAGGCGTTGGTGGAATAATGAAATTTAGACTATGATACCTTAGATGTTTGTTTTTGCATAGTTGTCGAGTTGAACATCGACATTTGGAGGCTTGGAAGCAGAAGTGCTTCGCAACTTGTACGAATGAATAACGAATACAAAGAATCCCCAATTTATGAGTTGCAGACTTTGACAATCCAACCTAGTACATACCATGATTGTGAAACTTGTAAAGCTTACGATACTGTGCTTGTCAATATACACCGAATCTACGAGGATACCAATGGTCATGGCAACTGGCACTTCATGCTAACGAGGCTGATGCTTGAATTCGCAGTCTATTATTACATGCTTCTTACAAAAGACTTCTTCTGCCAGACCATCTATGAGAACCCCAATACTATCCCAATTCCCTCAAAGTCTGCCAACGCGGTCTATCCCTCTAACCCTTCTCAGACATAATGAAAGACCAATAACTTTGTATAATCTACCAAAAGATCATCCACGGAGAATCTTGAGCGCTTCTTTCAAGTTTACCACATCACGGGTCAACTTCTCACGACGATCTCGACTGAGCATGTCTTCGCCGGCAATGGCCTCGAGCTGCTCAGGTGTCATGCGAAGCACGACTTGGTCGGACAGAACGGTGAGAGGGCCATCGGTGTCGTCGAGGAGAAAGAAGTCGATGACTTGTCGGCAGACAACGTCGACAAATCGACTGCGGGCGATGTCGTAGTAGGTCAAAAGAACATCGTGAATGTCCTGGCAGATGGTGGCTAGGTTGGTAGGCTTGGGTCTACCCTCGACAGCGTCACGAACATACGTAGCAAGCTCACTTGCTGACTGGCAATCATCGTAGCCATTCAGTGTGGCATTCTTGACCAATTCACCCAGTTCCTCTCCCTTGGATCTATTGTCGGTCAAGTCGCTGCCGAAAGAAGGACTGTAGGTCATGCTTCTCCCCTCGAACTCAACCTTGAGGAGAAACTCGGTATGGTCAACAGCACGCTTGTACCGGGCTTGGAGGTCGTCGACCAGGAAGTTCCAGAGCTCCCCTCGAATGTCCGGGTCAGGACAGGAATACTCGAGAACACTGTTGATGAAATGATGGACGATGAGAATGGCATTGGCGATGTGAGCTCGAGCCGCGTTTGGCCAGTTCTTAGACTGCTCCTTGAAGTTCTTGGGCAGCATCTCACCGCCAAACTAAAGAACGTGTTAGAATAGGGGGCTACTTGTCCTGATTCGACAAGGTTGGGAACTTACGGTGCCGAGTTCATAAGCGCGAGAAGCAAGCCACTCTCGTTCGATGAAGTCCATGATATCTTCAGTATCCTCATGTGGCCATGAAAAAGGGTCGCGAAGAACACCATCCTCGAGAACCTCTTCTCCTAGAGTGGGGATTTCGAAAGACGTTCCTTGATGGTACAGCCCGCTACGGCCATCGGGCGTGTTGTTCGCTGGCATACCCCACGTTCGATCGTCAACTTCGTGAAAGGAACTTAAGTCTTTGTCGATAAATTCAAAAACATTTGGCTTGGCTTTTCGTTTGGCTTTTAGTTTATCTTTCTTGTCGCCAGGTCGATGAAACTTGCGCGTCTCTCCCCATTTGTAGAGAGTCTTCGCGAACTCCTCATTGATCTCACGGATCCGAGTGATGAGCTTCAGATCGGTACCGTTGTCGAAGAGAGCCTCGCGGCTGTACTGTCCATCAAGACCACAGTTTTTGATGCGAGTGAACTGAGCAGCAATCTGTCCGAGGTAGATACGTTGCTGCTCAGTGGTGCTGCGTGACTGGCCCATATCCTTGAGAAGGGCTTCAGTTTCTTTGAGGAGCATTGAAAGATCACCGCGAACCTTGGGGAACTCGCTCTTGGTTCGGTCCATGAGGAGCTGTTGCACACGGGCCTTGAGTGCCGGGATACCAAGTCTGTCAGGGGATAGCTTTGTCCACGGCGCCTTGGAGAAGAACTCCTTCTCAGCATGAGTTCGCTCCTCAGCACTGGAAGAACTATCATCGGCACTTCGATTCTTGACAACACAGTATCCAAGCTGAAGATCACGTCGCTTTCCACGAACAAGGTCAACGACAACGGCCTTCGTAGCCTCTTCAACAGCCAAGTCAGGCTTAGTGAGAACACCGAGAGTTCGCTTACCCTCAGGATCAACTTCCTTTGCGTAAGTGAGAATCTTCTGGTTCGCAATGTCCCCGTTACAAGGGACGACAGCGAGGATGATGGTGCGTGACTCTTGGATGTACTTTTGCACCATGTTCTTCACGAGCTCAATGTCTTCCTTGGTGGTGATACCAGGAGTGACGTTCTCAAACATTCCGGGAACATCGATGACGGTCAAGTGATCCTCGTTAGGGCCGCTGATTTCGACGCGTAGAACATCGCGACTAAAGGCAGAGCCAGTAGAGCCATCACCAGACTCTGACTTGATGCCCATGACTTTGGCAGCCTTTTAAGAACATGTTAGGCGATGCGACATGCGTCTCGAGAATGAAGTACTAACATCTTGGAAGATCTGAGCAAACTCCTCGGCATCGAGGTTAGTCGCAGTGCGATGAAAGGACTTTGCTTGTTCTTCATCCGCATCGACAGCATGGATAGAGACAACGATGCTCTCAGTTTCCTCGCGACGACAGATGATCTCTGTTGCATGGCGAGTGCAGAGAGTCACGGAGCGAGGAAAGTGAAAGCCGGTGAGAGACTCGAGGACACTGGACTTGCCAGCGCTCTGATCACCAACGACAACCATCTATATAAGCGTTAGCTGAGAGTGTCTGGTGCAAGGTGATATAAGAGGCTCACCTGAGGGAGAGGCACCATGTTGGAGATGCCGAGCTCTCGCAGCTTGTCCATCTTGTCTAGAAGGGCTCGATTACCGAGCCCTTGCTCAGACTTGACTGTCTTTGAGGTAGTCATCTTGACAAGATGAAGTTATTTGCAAGAGTTTATACTTTATGTCGCTTGACCTGTTGAGGTTGCGTGGGATGAGGAGAGAGATAACGACCACCGTATGGATTTAGCGATGCAAGAAGAAGAAAGGGAAAGAAAATGAACCAGGGGAGAGAGTAGAATTTATAGGTTGCCTGCCTAGCTCTTATTCAAGGCCTGTGAATCACTCACAGATAGATATTCAAGGATTCTCGGTTGCTTGCAGTGGCTGCCAGTCGTGAGTGGCCGTCACCTCACTAGAGACCCTGCACCAAGGCACAATAGTTTCGATACTTCTGTTTGTTACAGTTACAATTATAGAGGCTATGCTACTTCTACCTTATCCATGAAATTGAATGTGATGGCGCAATCAATCTGTGACCTTGATACTACGGATGTGAATGAACTTGAAGCGGGATGCTGCATTCACCGAAACAACTGCCCAAATTAGTGTGCGAAACTGAACCAATTGAGACTCAGATTCTGCCTTGCAGGCACCTATCAGATCTGATCTTCCAAAAAGTTGTCTTCTTCTTTATGGTGGTCGGCCTCCGACAGCTGCGCCCTGCTACCGTCGTGGAGTTAAATCTCCAGAAACGGGCGTATATTCCTCTTTTTGTTGTCTCTTTTCTCAGGCTGTTGGTTGACCCTTGCAAAACTTCAACCAACTGCCATAGCTAGCAGGGCTGGTGTGATATGATCTATAGAGGCACATACAAGTTCTTTCCTAAGAAGGATAACTCCGGGTAGATGAGAACCCTTGAAATGCGCAGGCCCTGGAAAAGCCCACCCTGGCCACTTATACCGGCCTGTTGGCCACGGCCCCGCCCCCCAGAGGCAACCAGAACAAGAACAGAACACCAAAGACAATTGAATCGAGCCTCAATATATCAAACATTCCATCAATTCATGCTGGGGTATCTCGCTAGCTAAACAAAAACGCCTATCCTTTATCCAATCCCATATATATCGGTATATATAACTAATCACCACAAAGAAACAATTTCCGTAACAGACATACCGCAAGATGCGAGATCCTGCCTCCTCATATACCAAGCCTCAAGCAGAGCCATCTCCACAGCTCCGGGAGCCTCTGTCAGGTTCGACAGCACAGGCCCAACAGTCTTAGGTTCCAGGGCAGGGTCCAAGACACCACGGGGAGAAATGCATCGAGAAGGAGGCTGCAAGGCGGACTCGAGAGTATGAACAAATCGCTCAGCGAGCGGGTGAGCTGAAGTTGTGTATTGCTTGGCTGTCGCGAGGCATCGTGTGGCTTCCTCGGTTACAGGGGCGGGGTTTGTGATGATGTCTCTGAAGAGAGGATGTTGGACCAAGACGGTGAGGGTCATGCCAATTATGCTAAGGGCTAATGAGAGTTAGAATAAATATCGTAGTAGAAAGATGTCTTGACTTACCAATAGCAGAATGACTCTCGGGAGGACCGTCAAATGTCACTAGTCTCCTCTCACGGGCCATGATATCTTCCAGCTCCACGCTTGCAGCATAACATGACTCGAATAGTCCTGCGAGCATCGATTTTGCCATTATCGAAGTTGGTTGTGTTGCGTTGCTACTGATAAGCTTTATAATTGCTATTCGGGGGATCAAAGCCTTGGTCTCAAGATATCTATGGTTTGTTAGCTCATTGTGTCTTCACACATGGTTGATCAACATACCTCATGCGCAACAAAGTTGCTTGGCGACGGTAAATAGCCTCGGGTTGTGTGCAGGGGAACTTGACGTGTAGATGCTCAGGGATAGCGACATGCCACTCTTCCAAATCGCAGTCCAGCTTCAGTGCATCGGATAGAATATCAGAGACCGATTCTTTACCAGAGTCTGATTTGTGGTTGAAAGAATCTTGAATAGGCTGAAGAATAACTTCGTACAGTTTCAAAGTTTGGTAGAAGAAAGATAGTCGAGAAGGGGTATCGCAAGGTTGAACTCGGTCGGGGTTATGAGGGAAGGCCTCAAGATATTCGTCGTCGATTTCCTGTGGAAATGTGCCAAATGTTGGGTTTGTTTGACTTCCAGGGGAATTCTGCATCCTGACAAGCAGAGCACAGGCACACCATGTCCTTCTCCGTTCTTCACGCTCAGCCTGTGCCTTTCCTGGGAGATCAACATGGAGCATAAGACCTTCTGCGAGTCGAAGAGCCATGCCAGTCAACATCCAACTCTCCTGAACCGTGCCGGCTCGTCGCAAGAATCTGGCGTGAACAATCAAAGCCTGTACAACGGGAAGAGATGATACGGATAGAAGGTCGTCGAGGAGAAGAGTCTTGGCTTGCTGGTGAAATTCGAAGGCGTGAGATACGTGCGACTCGGCGGATTCTGTAACCGATGTCTTGGCAAATTGGCCAGTGGCTAGCATTCCTAGTAAAAGGGAGTAGGTGGCTGCGAGTTCGGTGGCTTCCTCGAGGGGTATGTCACGGCGGTAACGAGAGTTTGCAACAGCGATGAGACGATGATATCGTTGATAGAACGATGGTCGGTGAATAACAGGCATGGTGATCCAGTCAATGTTGAAGTACTCTGCTAACAACTCGTCCATGAGGTCTGCTGGTGGAAGGGTGATCTTCTGGAGCATCAAAGCTGCCTTGACGTTGGAAGAATAGGAGCCGAAAGATGAAGGCTTGGCTGGAGCAGCATCTTCAAGATCATCGGTCAATGGTGGACTAGCGCCCATAAGATGGTGTGGGCGAGAGTAGTAGCTGGCTGGTTCATGAACTACAGGTAGTGAACCGGCTCTAGAAGAGAAACTGGGCAAAGAATAGCCAGAGTCAGTGTGGATCGGAGGAAGAGCATGGTCAACATGTCTTGGGGGTCTTGCTATACGCTCAGACACAACACTGGGTGAGGTAGATAGTTTTCTCCATTCTTCTTGAGCAGGCGTCGTAGCGACGAAAGCATTATGGCCATGAGCTACTAATTCCTAGAGGGCGCATGAGTGAAAGTCCCGAGCGTAGGGAATATGAGTAAGGTACTTGTTATAAAAAGACTTACTAGCTGCTTCTCCTTCTCTTCAAGTTCCTGCACTCGCTTCTGGAGAGCACGGATGTAGCTATCATTGAGTTTTAGTATCTTATCTGATGATGCTGAGTGTGGCTTTGACTCAAACTCACCTCCGCGACGAAGCGATGGAGCCTTCATGCTCAATCTCAGGATAAACACACTGATCAGCACAGAGACCGCGTCTGGAACAGGAATCGCAGACTGGTCGTGCACCATCACAGCGGATTTTACGGTCGCGACACTGTCGACAAGCCAAAGACCTCGCCTTTCCCGGTCTGGCAGTGGCAGTAGTTGCGTGTTGTCGGCGGGTGGCCGAAGCGGAAGCCGATGACCCGGGAGATGAAGCCTTTGACTTTGTCATGTCTGTCTGTGTCCTTTTTGGCTTTTCGGGTCGTCGGTCTCTCCTTTTGATTTTGGAGGTTGAAGCGACGGGGAGATTGACAGTTTGCGGGTCGTCAATTGATGTCTCTTTCAGTTAGGGAAGAAGGGAAACGAAAAAAATCGGTCGTGACTCGTTCACCCCTTGACCATGAGCAAGGCCCGCGGATGCGCTCTAAGACGGCCGCCGGGGTGGCCATTTTCTCAAGGTCACGGTTGTCGGTAGTCGCCGTGATAGTTCTAGGTTTTAAGTGGAGATTTCTGATTACGGGTATCGGGACGTCGGTGTATCAATCGGGGACTTTGCACATAATGAATATGATAATATATTGAGTGTCTGATGCAACACAGACTCAAAATACTCTGACCTCATTCTTCTATAGTCTCCATAACTTATTGCTCTGTCCTTATGCATTCCCCGGATAAAGAAAGGGTCTTGATGACGGTTTCTTAGGGATGTCCCAAAATTATATGGAGACGGACGGATCATCGGCCATCGGTCGTCGGCTACATTCATTGGTGTTGATGGTCATCGGATCCATCAAGGGCCTCGACAACTCCCCGACCTCCCCGACATCCAGAACAAGGGTCAAAGATCACGGGCTAATTACGTACATACATGAGAATTAGAGAATTCATGATGTTCGCTTCGACAGCCGCAACTTGTAAGCCGACTTGTAAACAAACTTATGATATTTACTCGAGATAGACTTGGGTGAGGACAAGTATTCTAGAATCTCAGAGACCCTAGATAACAGTACTACAACTTAACACACCGTTTATCATTCTCTCAACTCCCCGTCCGTTGACACACGATCATTCTTCACTCTCGGTCCGTCGCGCGGCCTCTTCCCTCCGACTTCCGCCACTAATCGTCGATTCCACCCACGCCAAGGGTCGAGACTTGCACGAGCTCCCCGTGACCCAGTGACGCCACTGAAAATCTCATCCTCTCCCTCATTCCCGTCTTTTGTCCGGCGTATCAAGAGCATGTCACCGAGATCCCGTCATAGGCGAGCCCATCAACACCATGACAACCAGTTGGTAGCTACTAAGGTAGGTAGCACACTCCAGTATAATAGCTGTCAAGATGTAGCCACCTCCTTCAAGTTAGCAATCATCACATTTCTCCCGGGATGATAAGCAAGGTCAGTAAACGAGTAGAGCTGTTGTAATCGGCTTGAATTCGAGTAATAGCATCACAGTTAAAACTCCCTAGACTTTTAGAATAATTCGCTGCAGTATATTTATATGAGGTCTGCAACATGCCTTGAAGACTAACCCTCAGTGCTTTGATTTGAAGATGTAATCCTCTACAACGTTTTATAATCATACATTATCTCGTACTGAACGTAGGATATTTCTCCTTACATGTGGTTAGCTAGCAGATATTTCAAGCTATCCTTGGCGTGGCCGCTGATAGGCCTTGGGTAGGCATTATTGACAAGAACCCGGTCATGGAGAGCTCTCTCGCCAACTAGGAGCCACCTCTCGGAGGGTAATAAAACTTCTAATATCAAAATAGGGCGGCAGAATGAAGTAGTCTAAAGGCTTACTGATATGTAACAAGCCTACCCAACCGTGGCATTCTTTATCATTCGGGATAATACCGATAAGCTTTCTGGCTTCACCTAGCCGTCCAGATTCTTTGCATTAGAAGTCCTCTATTCCTTGTGGCTTCTTATAGAATCTTATCTATACTCATCTGCTGCGTTGCCAATAGGCTCTCCAAGGTTGCAATTTATCTCTTTGTTCCGGGAGGTACTATGGCCTACTACGGGCACAAATATATGTCTTGCAGCACAAGGTTTGCGATGGGATCTAGTTAGGTTAAGATATTCCGGGGGATAGTACTTAGGGGAGTGCGTATCTAACCTACATCATCCTTTCCGATGTCAATATATTCGTTCATCTTATGTCTTTTAATATCTTTGTATCGCCAAGTTTGGAAGCAAATAAGCTAGGCCTCGGGTCAAATAATATCAGCCTTGGTATCATTGCGTTGGGCCGTCTCAAAAGTGCATCTATGGCCTCTTGGTAAAGAAGAACAAAAGAATGAAAGAAGGCATTGTCGTGATTTATCCCTTCTTACTGACAATCAGCCGTATGCTTTCAAAGGTCATCATGGTATTGGCATTCAGCGAATGAGCGAGCCCCAAGTGTTATGGCCATGGTATAATCCGCATTTTCCAGCAAGATGGCAATCCCCTATTGACGACATGTTCACGGTAAATCTAATACAGAGGGGTCTATCTGTATCATATGCTTTCAACCAACACCATCCGCCTCTAGTCAAATAGGCAATATCTTAGCACAAATGTTGCTTGAAAACTAAGGTTAAATGTCATTCGTGATTGCGTGAAATACATCATATCTCGATTGAATCAAGGTTGCAATGCGTATCAAGTGACATCAAAAGCTCTTGATGATCAAATTTTCAATAGGGAATCCTGCTCAAACCAAAGACAGAGCTTTAGCACGTGAAGGACATCCAACAGCTGGTGCAATGTATACTCCGGAGAAACGATAAGGCACTAGCTAGACATCAGAGTCATGTAGTATGATTTTTATCTGTGTATCAGTAGTGTAAAGCGAAGGCGATTCTGGGGTCTTTGGCCAAGGGTTGCATAAGCATCCAGATCGTACATTTCATAATATTGGACTGTAATCTAAAGGCAATGATAAGTACTGCGATAGGACTACACCGAGACGCCTTCAAATGACACAAACTTTCTTTACAGTACCATACGACACTATACAATCATCCATCTCCAAGCCTCAAAAGGCCAATAGCAATGTCTCGGAGCCTTGCATTAATCCATCGAAAATCACTCCCGTGCCGCACTCATATTCCGAAAACGGGAGTTCGGGTCACTCGTCAATCCGGCTGTCTCGGACACTAAACTGCCGTGTCACCAAATACAATGGCACCTTGCATTTCCATTAAATAAACGCATGATAGCATGTGAGACAAGTGCTGAATAAAGTTCAGTTGACAGACAGCACGTCAGGGTGTCAATGTCACAGTACGTTAGAGATTTTACTAGGATCAAGGGACAAGACGCCCCTTGGTTAGAGTTTATGAGGTTTCAGGAGAGAATATGCTTAAACTGTCAGGGCCTAGTGATATAATTGTGTCAGATGTATTTATGCATGTCTTGACTCGGGGCAAGTCTTGGCAGATGAATTTGCGAGTCTTCCATTTGTAATGCTCTGAGGTCTAAGCCTCTATTTGCACTCTGTACGGCTTTCGCCTACTGGACAGGGGATGTTGAAATTCGGTAGATGAAATGCCAAGACTCCCGTCGGGTCGCCGAACTCACGGTTTCTCCATCATGAAGTTACCGGTGGGATGGTCTGTATTTATCCGTGATGAGATGCTGAATAATGCACTTAACTCTATGAGGGTTGAGTTGAGATTGGTGTACGCTGATTATCCCATATTACTGCTATTCTCCTAGACTGCCATATTAAATGCAGTAGCATTCGGCAGATGAATTTACGCCGTAAGTGTCGGAGGCCTTCAGACCATGCCAAGTCATGAAGGGTCTAAAGTCGTACCATTGACCCATCGCGGGTTTGGTTGTTACGAATCCTGCAACCTTTTGGCTTCATGAGCGTATGTGATCATGAAGTGGCCGGAAAGAATCCATGACTCTTTGCTTGTATTTACCCAGAGCATCTCAAGACTTGAAGCTATCAAGCTGTTGTAGAGTAAAACTGATCTCAGTATCACATTCTTTACGAAAAAGTGAGAGGCCAAAGGAGCTAAAATCAAAGGATTTACTATCATAACCTTCGCTGAGGATCATGGTGATACTCTGAAACCCAGCAACACGTCTTAACACATTCAGAATTCTGACGGCCTGTTAGCTTGATTTATATGGCCAAGATAACATAAATTTTCCTGGATGTAGTGATTCACAAGTCACGACAACAGAGTGGTTTATGCTATGAGACTTGCTTCTTGAACATTGGCCAAACCCCAACTTGGAGAACCTACGATGCAAAATCTTCTGGCTGGTCATCAAGTCGATCTTATCTATACCATTTATCCCGTAGATATGAACGCGAGGGATGACCTGACACATATAGGCATTTTGAATGGACTCAGTGACTATTCCAACAGTAACAATGAAGAATATCTGAGAGCCCGCCCATGTCAGCAAACTGTGTTCACCGAGTAAAGCTACGCGATCATGGGTCCAAGAGGCATCAAGTCCGGTCTGCAAATGAGTCACATATTTACTGCTATGACAAGGACGCGATCTCACAGGAAATACTCCAATATTCTTTTGTCAATGGATGAGAGAATAGACACTAGGCAACAGCACGCGTTGACGCGAAGTTTTTGGCCCCCACGAAGGCATCCCAACGATCGTCCATCAAGATCTCAAACAAGTAATAGCCGACTAATGATAAAAGAAACTTACAAAAGATCCGCTTGCTTAACCAAGTCCATTGACTTGGTATCTATCTCGGCATAAGCTGAGTGAATCTCACTGCTTCGCCAATGCTCGTATACTCCACATGTCGGGATTCAGGGACAAATTGGGCTGCAATGGCTGACAGCGCATAGTTTTTCGTATCTTGCACCTTGGCCAGTAATCGCGATGATCTCGTGATGCAATCAAGAGATAAGCATCAAAAAGTCCAAGCTTCTACATTGCTGACTCGCGAAGGATGCCACAATGGTAGGGTGTTAGTGGGAGTGGACCTATCACATGTAAGTAAGACTTTAAACTCTCGTCAAGATATGCTTAAATGGACCTTTAATTGAGGCGTTCACTTCATACTGCGGTAATGTCACGGTAAAAGAAAGAACAATTAAATAGTGAGGCCGTGTATTATAGAGACATGTTCTATTGTCTATATGCGATATTAAATGAGATATGAGCAGTGCAGTTCTCTCCAATGATGTATCCAATAAATCGTAGTCACATCAAAGTGTTGGTAGACAAAAGCGCTCAAGCGTGGTGAGCGTGGCGGCGGAAACGAGATCGCTCAATGTACTCGGACAGAGAGCGCTCATCAACAGTCTTCTCATCCTCAACCTCCTCATCATCCTCAAAGTCACGCTTGGTACGCTTGGTGGTCTTGTACCAGTTGGCAGCGGGGTCACCGAGGCACTGGCCAACAGTAACGGCTAAAGAGATGTCAGTTATGACAAAACAATAATGATGAAAGAGAATACTCACGAATGCGGGTGCTGCGCTTGACGGCGTCGAGGACCTTGGGGATGAGGTTGCGGACAGTGTTCTCGTGGACATCGTGGAAGAGAGCAATGGATCCACCGTTGGTGATTCCCTTCTTGAAGAGGTTGAGAGCAGTGTTGGTCTCAGCGGGGGTGTTGTACTCCCAGTCAAGAGAGTCGACATCAGCATTGATGACGTGGTATCCCAGAGTCTTCATGACGGAGAGGGTGTTGGCGTTGTAGCTGAAGTAAGGGGGTCGCATGTACGTGGGCCACTTTCCAACGATCTTGAGGAACTCAGCCTCCAGACGAGTCATCTGGGTTCGGACATTGGCGTTGCTAATGGTAGCAAGGTCGGGATGGCTGTAACTGTGGTTGATTGTTAGCATTGTACGAACTGTCACACAGCATATTATCAATGATGAAACACATACGTGTGAGAGCCGAGCTGGTGACCCTCAGCGACGACACGCTTGACGGTAGCAGCGTAGTCGTTGATGTTGGCCCAGTTCTCGCCGTTCATGAAGAAGGTAGCCTTGTAGCCGTACTTCTTGAGCTGGTCGAGAAGCTCGTTGGTGTAGGCGAAGGGACCATCGTCGAAGGTGAGGGCGATGTTCTTGTCGACAGTGCACTTGGTGATGGCGACGCCGACAGGGACAGCGGCAGCGGCAAGCTGCAGCAGGCCGGCACAGGTAGCGAGGACAGAGAAACGCATTTTTGCTGAAGAGGGTATTATATAGTAGTGTAAGGGGACGTAAACGACAGTACTGAAACTAGAATAGCTTCAAAAAGAGAGATGGAGGTGAAAAAACGAGTGAATGAACTGCGGCTGTTGAGTTGTGCCTAAGAACGTCTAGAACAGCAGAGGAATCTTCTTTCATATATACTTATTTCTCGTCCCCTTCAGATTTTCTTTCACGGGCTTTAGGGAGAAACTGCACAGCGCAAATCGTACCGAGCTGAATCACTCAGAGCCCGGGTATGGGTGTGGCAGCTATGAGCATGGGTATCCCTCCCCTCAACCTTGCCATCGACGTACGAGGCCCTTATGGCCCTTGATAGCGCGTACCTATTTGTGCAGTATTAGTCCTTTAGTGTGCAGATAAAAGACTGCAGCAGGGGTTATGAGTTCAGAGACTGGTCCTGGGGTTTCATCGTATGCATAGAGCTGGAGACTCGGGAATCTTGGCAGCGACGGAATGGAACCTTGCATTTAAACTGGTGATGATTGAATTGTGCAAATGACGAAAGAGTCGATACTTTTACGCCATGTTCCTCTTTCTCGTCCTCATGGGAGCGTATCTCGTGGTTCGATGGCTCTTCATACGAGATCACACCCATGTCCCTGGTATTGCGCTATCTAATGCGGGACGATCCTCGAGCCAATCTCTTGTGCAGGGCACTGTATGTCTCAGGTACTCTTGTATGACGACCCGACGAGTAAAAGAGTGAAGAGGGCATTATCTATTTCCTCGCGAGTCTTACGGCAGCATATGCCATGTGCTCACAAGACAAGAGTTTCAGCCACTATTGGACAGACGATAAAGGCTTCTAGTTGCAGGCTCCAGGGGTTCAGGGCGGGTAGACCATACCCATGCCCGGGCGTGACCCCCCCTGGAAAGGCTCACTAAGGTTAAAAATTAAATAGCCAACGTTAACGTAACCTTAACCTTAGTCTGGGCTCTCTTCGCGACTACCGAACAGGGCTTGTCTCACGAGAACCAAAAAAGTGAAACCTAGACTACCTAGGAACGGAGAATAACCCCTCGAATGGGATAAAAGGCTTGGCCATCGGGCGTCCGCTTTGAGTAGCCGCCGACCTGCCAATACCTAGATTCCTAGATTGACCGCGAAATAGGGGACGGTAGCATTTACTACCCACCGACAAGCTGAGGAGAGACATGGACAAGGCTTTATTTTCTCACCAGAGCTGTGGTATTGGTATTGGTTCGATAAGATGCAATTGCACGTACGACGCCAAGATAAGAGCAGCCTTGTTTCTCTCAATCTTCTCGTCTAGTGACTCTCTGATGTATGAACTCTGCCTGCAGACGGGATACTCACTGCATTAGATAGCAACAAACAATAAGCCACTTGACGTATGCCAATGTCAACCTCAACACCACGGACGGTCTATCTATACGATACAATATCCTCAACCGAGGAAATTGCCGAACATCACTGCCAAGTAAAATCGCATCAACTCGACACAATTAGCTAGAGCTTATTCCTTCTCTCCAATATCCGTGCAGTCCGAAGAGTCCACTGTCTGTTCTCACGGTCTCGAACCAGACCGAGAAGAAAAAAAGGCCCCCAATTTTCCCTTAGTCTCGCGTCGATAACCGAACTCATCCATCCATATCCACAATGGATGCTTTATCTTCAGGAGAATGAGACTCTACCCAAAAAGCAAGGGCAAAAAAAAAAAAAAAGGGACAACTACTACAACAGTCCAGTCATAATAACCGTAATAGTCACAGTCAGCGAAGAATAAACCCCCCAAGCCGGGCATCAAAACCTCCGAGTAAGCCCCCTTTCTCATCAAACATGCATCTCTGGCAAATCATTTATGGGGCCATCACAGGTTTCTTCTGCTGAGAGATTACTGATATGCAACTTCCATCACATCAAATGTTTCCCTAACTAGTAGCCCGAGCCCGAGGACCTAAAAATGGGTATCTCCAAGCCTCAGCCGTTCGATCTACAACAAGGTAGGCCTATATTTACCTACACGCCAAGTCTATTCAACCTGCACTGCATATGCTATCACCATAGCATAAAGGAGAGTAAAAAACAACGCACCCCATCTTCAATGGACGATCACCAGTGTCCCTCTGAGCTGGCCTTGCCAAGACGTAGCCAAGGCTGATTAACAAAGACTAACGTTCTCACATAAACAACAAATACGAGGACCTCAAAGACGTCAATCAACAAGGCCGACAAAGACCGTCAGCCGCAGGGAACATCCATGAACGGGAAGGATTTGTCCTGAGGTTCCCCAGATGATATCAAACGTGCAATAATAAACTAGGGGCTTCGATACTCCGCTTCGGGTACAATATCCCGCGTCTAGAGAGACAGCCTGGTCCGTTCTGTTGACAGCGAAGCCCCGTATGATTGGATCGACTCGACTCCTTCACGTTTTCCCTATTATAGAAGCTGGGTTGGTATATCACCGTTTTCGCGGATATCCATCCTGGTAGTCCGCTACGGAGTTAAACAGGAGTTTAAGACAAGAGAAAAAAGGGTTTTATGCTTATTTAGACAAGGTTATCGATCCTCGAGGTAAACAAATAAATCAGGCAGTTATTTATAACTGCTAAGAAATCAGTCAGTCAGTTGTGAGTTTGTGTGTGTGTGTGTATGTGTGTGACTGATACAAGCAAAGAGTCAGTTTCCGTTCGCTTCAACGCCCAGATCCTTAATCAACTCCCCGACGAAAAAAGATCTCCCCTTTTAAAAAAAAAAGTCCCATCAAAATCCCCAACGATGCTGCCCAGGCAGTAAGAAACGAAAGAAATGAGGGTATCAGTGAGAGATTTCACGAGGTAGGAAGGTGGCTTCAAAATGTCTAATGGGTCGTCACGGTAAGGTAGGTAGATGGATGGCAGCTGGAGTCGTTCACAGGTCATCCTCCCAGTTACCCTCCACTTCAATCGTCGTACCCAAGGCTTCTCTACCCTGGCGAATCATGTCCTGTAGTTGTTTGTTGAAAGCGTTGATCCGCACATCTGCATCTCGTTCTTCCATCTTACGGCGTGCTGCGAGATGCTTGGCTTCTGCGGTCAGACGGGGACTGGCTTCTGCGGATGTACGTCCTGATGCTACTGAGGCATTAGAGTGAGACCGGCGGTGCGTCGACGGCTTTGTTATCGGCGATGAGATGGTGGTACTTCGGCGAGTGGAGCGAGTGGGTTGAGGTATCCTGCTGGGCGATTCTATCCGAGGAGAAGCGAAGGGAGCAAGTGACGCGAATGACGCGGTGGATGCAGGCCGTGGAGAAGGTGATGCTGCTGCGTGTGATAGACGACTAGTCGGGCGATTGGTAGTGGATCGTCGCTGACCGGGCGTAGAGGCAGAAGAGAATCGGGCTGATGGAGCGGCACTGATGCGTCGACCTGTAGTCATGGAGGGGCCCGAGTTTCGTGATCGAGGGGACGGTCGATAAGACGGACGTCGCAGGGGAGGCTCAGGCTTGGGTTCAGGCTCAGCTGGTTTCTCATCACTCACCATGACCCAATTCCTGCCAAGTTCATCTTTCGTGTCTGTATGTCTTCGTTTCGGATGGGGTGCTGTAGGTGTAGATGCGCCGCTGTTGCCACCTTGTTCTGCGTTGTCAGACTGACGCTGGTTGAAGTAATCCTCTTGCGATGGTGGGAATCGACCGGGTAGATGCTGACTCTCAAATAGTGTCTGGTCCAATTCCTCGACCCTGCCGGAATTCATCGTGAAGGCCTTACCACCGCCAGCCTGGAAACCTCGAAATGAGCCTGTCTTGCAAAACTCCCATACACGCCCAACAACACCTCCTATAGTTGAGAATGCGAAGCTACCCCAGCCTTGGGACTGCATCGGCTGAGGAGGCAGATTGAACAGTTGTGTCGGTCCAGCTCCATGATCGATATCGGCGTGGGTTCGTTTTGATCCAAGCGCCTTGCGATAGTCTGTGTCCGAGTACATGCTCTCGTCGAGAATACCGCTGTTAAAAGGACCAGAACTCGGCGTATCAAGCTGTCCAGCAAGTTGGTACCGCATTTCCTCATTCCTCATCTGAGCCACTGGCGTTCCAAAATAACCATTTCTATCAGAATCATCCTGGAAGCGGAATTCCTGAGATCGCGATATATCATGGCAAGGTCTCTTTCGTTTCGTAGCTTGTCCGTCCGGGGTTGCTGTGCTGTAGGGCGAAGCGTATCCGTAGCTGGTGCTAGAGCTTGGCGAGATGGGTGGGCGAAACAGGCCAGGGTGCACGCCTTCTCTATTGAAGCCGCCCGACATATGGAAATGCGAAGGGATCGTCATTCTGCCTGGGGGTAGGGCCTTCTGATTTGATCGGTATGTGCGCGCACGCGTGTGGTGATAGATAGACGAATGACCTTATCGAGTGGAGGCGAAGCTGTAACTCACGGCCAAGCTTAACAGCAACCGAGACACATCTCAGGTCGTCTATCGCACAAGCGGGTCTGGGGTAAGAGCAAACGAATATTCGGATCTAGAGACGAGATTGCAATCGACGGGGAAGCGATACTCTGAGGGCGATTTGCGATGGCGATGGGCGATATTGTTGAGCGCCTCGTGACTAGGTGAGATAGTAGGTTGTGTCTTGTGATGACGGTCGCATGGAGGGGAGGCTGCCTGGCTGCAAGCGCCCAACTCTAATAGACGCAGCCAAAAGTATGGCGCTCGTGTGAGAGGGGAGGGCACCTTAGATGTGCGCACAGTATTTGGATATGCCGCCTTGAAAGTGAGGCTCGATTATGGATTTATGATGTATTGGATTAAAGAGACTGTCCTGGCGGCAAAATGTCGACGGGGCAAGTAAACAATGGTTGGGGGGCCAGCGCCTGTGGCCAGCGTCAGAGACGAGATGTGATTGGTCAGTTGGTAGTGATCCCGGCAGTTGCTTCAACAGCCGCGGTAGAGAGCACAGTACTCTGTAATCTGCTCTGTTATCTGTATGATGAGAGAAAAAGACTTCAAAAAGACTCAATATCTGATGAATATCTAGGCGGGCAGGCAGTCAGTCCCCTTTTGTCAGGAATGGTATGCGGAGAACGGGAAGCTTTCGGTTTGTTGCCGACTTATAGCTCCAGCTTCTTGTGTGGCTGATTCCAAGAGTTTGGTCCACTTGATGGAGATCGGCAGGGTTCAGCTAACCAAGAGCATCAAAAACGAACATTAGAGGAACAGCTCGTACCTAGTTTCAAAAAGATAAAATATCTCCCTCCTCTCCTATCTATACCAGATATCAGATGGTCAGGCTCATTTGCATTGCTATATTGTCTTGGTTAAATTACTCCAATATCCTTGGTTGTCCTAGGCGATTAATGATCAACACAGAGGTCTTCAAACAGATCACCACGAGGCGGGTTCGTGGAGTTCAAGTGTGCTTTACTATCGTTAATCGTTGCCTTATCTTCTATTCAGTCTATGCCTCATATCGCGTGAACCGCTCTAAACCCTGCGTCCAAACTCTTCTGTGTCATATGCCATGACTTCAACTCATTGGTATCATTCGCCCGTCCTTCCCATAAGTCTAACCATTCGTATCCTGTACTTAGTCCTTGTTGTAGTAGTTGTCCTGCTGGCCCTTTCGCTCAGTTGTAACCCCTCCGTTAACACCCTGCTCCCCATGAACATGCTCCTTGCTTCCCCAGAAAGCCTCCCGCTCCTTGAGAACCTCCTGGCCCCATGCCTTCATCTCCGGCAGTGTCATCCTGGTCGCGACGTACGCAAACTCGCCAAGATCGACCTTGCCCTCACCGCGCTTCTCATACTCCACCATCTGCAGCAGTAGCTCCATCTTGTCCACGTCGTGCACGAAGTGACTGTCCAGTGTCTCAGAGTCCTCGTATTCCTGCCAGATTGCGCGAATGTCCTCGCCTGTGGTGCCGCCAGCGACGTTTCGTAGCAAGTTCTTGGTCAAAAAGTCCATCGTCTCCGCTTCGCGTCGGCTCTTCTCGGGCTTGGGAACGCCGTCGACGGGTGTGATGTCGCCGACAAGAAGTTCCGCCATGTCGTGGATAAGACACATCTTCATGCACTTGGGAAGGTCGAGTTTCGGAGCGAGGGAGGGAGGCGCAAACATGGAGATTAGAGACATGCGATACATGTGGTCGGCAATAGACTCTCCCCTATCGCATGTTAGTGAAGTCTTCAAGTCGGGAGACCAATTTCCTTACCTAGAGATACCAAATCGCCTCCATCCTTCTCGCTTAGTAGTCTTGAGTCGCTCAAGCATGTGGAAGAAAGGGAGCGGCGAAGACGACTCTTCAGTAGGCGCACCACCAGGAATTTCCTTGACCACCTTGTCAACAGTCCATGGGTCAGCGACCTTGACCATAGGCGTGAAGCCCAGATCTCCAATTACTTCCTCAGGGCGAAGATCCACACGTCCATTCTCCTTCTCCGGTTGCGAGCCCATCTTTGCAGTAGAGTACAGTCTGTAACGTCGTGGGGTAAATGATGAGTTGGTAGTGCAAGGGAAAGAAAGTGGTCGCAGCGAGTTGACAGTAATTTTTACGGTACGAATCGTTTGCGGCAGTCGCATACAAACAGAGATGGTCATAACAAGCGTACAATTGACAAAAGGGTCATGAAAACAAACAAGAGCCTAGAACAACAGAAGAATGTTTGGCTGAGCGGGTAGTTTGTTAGTCTAGTTGGTGGGTTTGTAGTCCAGGTTTGTGCCAGTGCGGAATTGAGCAATGGTCAGCTAAGTTAATATAGCCCCGGTCGTTTGGTGCGTCATATGTCATTTTACAGGGGTAGAAGCTGGGATCTGTCCCTGGTCTTGGTGTGACTACAGGGTAACGATACCACAATCACTTACACGGTAAACAGTGAACCTTTTTCCCTTGCCATATTGTGAATTGCAGGTCTAAGGGACTTGCCCTATTTTGGCAGTTTCCTAACGCTATGTAATGTTTATTCATTTGCCAGATACAGGTGTTGGATTATCCAACGCGAAGGAAGTCTTGCCGCTAAATCGAGGAGCTTCGCAAATATAATAACCAGAAATTGGTGTTTCCTCCCAGTATAGAGAACGCTCTCGAGGCCAGGACGGGTTTCGTTACAAAACTTAACATGTCGAGGTGTATGAAATCAAATAACAGTATGTCACATTAATTTGATAGGTTTTGCTCCTAATGTTTCGTTCCTCAGAGTAAAAAATTGTCCATCTTTGATTCGTAACACAGTGACAGAGAGGGGAGAATAGAAAACTCAGGATCTCGATCCTAATTAGCACAAGTTTCGTATAAGTTTCCTATAAGTTCAGGATATCATTTATTGAGTTTATTTTGATATCCTATGTCAAAGTCCGATGTTTTCTTGCTCCCCGAGGATTGGTCACGCACGTGGGGTTCCTCCGCCAAGGACCAAAAGTAAATTTAGCTCCGCCTCAGTCAGATCTACATGAGCCTCATCTTGATCCATTTCGGGTACCTTTCCCCAAGTACTCAACCTCACAACCGCATGCGAATCTTACAAAGAATAGCCGCGCCTTTTCGTCCACAGGCTCGCCCAATGACCACAATCGCTTCACTCAAGCGGCTTTCAGCCAAATCCCTCTCTGAGAAGATCCTTGAGGAAGTCAACGCCACAGATCCCTCGTTCGCTGTTATCGATGTTCGTGATAATGGTGAGTTAGCATTCAAAACCCTTTTCCGAAAAGAAAACTTCGTCTCGATTCCATTTGCTTCTGTGACAGCTCATCTGACCTTTTCAAGATTACCTTGGCGGACATATCAAGGGCTCAACAAATATCCCGGCACATACCCTCGACGCCATGATGCCAACTCTGGTTCGTCGCCTGAAAGACAAAAAGACAGTTGTCTTTCACTGCGCACTCAGTCAACAGCGGGGTCCGAGTGCGGCACTAAAGTATCTGCGTGAGCGGGATGGTCTTTTGAAGTCTATGGGTGAAGACCCTAAGGGAGAGAGCGGTCAAGATGTTTATGTGTTGGATAGGGGATTCTCAGGATGGCAAGAGGTTTATGGAGAGGATGAACGATTGACAGAGGGATATGTTAAGGATTTGTGGGACAATTATTAATTAATTCAGAGCTAGAGTTGAGTCTTCCGATAGAACCCCTACTTCCATCTCATGCTTCCCACTATGTTTTGAACAAGACTTTTCGAGAAACTGGACCAGGCAAAGGAAGTGAGAGCAACCCAACGATAACCTCTAAATAATAGGGTACTGTGATGAGGTGATGTATATCCGTCATCAGACAGAGAGAAGATGGGCCCCATTCCGCATCATGTCCGACTTGAAGATGTTAGCCCAATAACACACAGACTGTGAAGAAAAGTGCACTTACAGAAGCACCATGACCGCCAACCAGCTTAAACCATTGCTCCCATCTTCAACTTGCGATTTTTGCAGTACATAATACCGATGATTGCAACTAGAACGCCCGTCACTATCGCGAAGACCACGATGCGTTGGTTCGTGTCCGCTGGGTCCGACCACCAGTTGAGTCCGGTTGTGTGATCGGCTGTGCCATATTCATCCGAGGAGGGATGGTAGTAGTCACCCCCCTCAACATGTCGAGTCTGGAGTTGATACCTGTTACACGGGTTGATGTTGTCTGGCAAGGGTGACATGGTGATGGTAGTGAATGATTGATTGGTGAGAGGTTGGATGTTCCGATGGTCATGGGTGGATTAAAGAGAATAAGAGTTGTGGTTAGATTTGGAAGAGTATGGGTATTGGTACGGTGAGGAGAGGGAGCTTTTGATCAAAGGTCGAAAAGTATAATTGATCTGGAGGGAGAAGTTCGTAGAACCTGATGACTTTATGTCTCCTGGACGCGATTGGGTCAGCTGGGGGGGACTTATATAGTTACTTTCTTCAGAACCACTTGTAAAAGCTTCCTTCGATACTCTCAAAGCGCATTGAAGCTTTGGATAATTCGAAAACCCAACTTTGAACACAGCCGTGAGCTTCTCCTCCATAATTGGCCAAGAGAACAGGGCAGAAGAAAGGAACTTTCATCGAAACTTACACCCAAGCATTATAAAATGATGCCTTTTTCTATGACATGTCCATCTTCCCCCCCCAACACTCAAACACTTGTCAAGCTGATTCTCTGAGTCCGCTCGACATAACCATCTTTTCTCAAACCTCTCTCAAATCCCTCATCCTTTAAAATGTTTGTTTCATCATACGACAAGATCCCTAAGGGGCGGCCTCTGACTGATGGTCGCGACTCTATCCTTACCAAGTCACCATTGTCGAACCCCCCTGCGGGGTGGCCTCTGGCTGGTCCCCTTGGCTCTATCCCTACCAAGCATCACATTCCTGTTCCCACCAAGACCCCATTCACCCACAAAAGACCAGACCACAAGGATGGCGGGCCACCATGGAGAGATGAGTCAACCACAAAGGGAGACAAGAAGTTGAGGCCTGACCACAGTGCCCCCCCAGCTGGTGTCAAGTTCCCTTCACCCAACGAGGCTGTGCGCCCAAGTCGTCTCGCTACAGCTGGTGTCTCCCACTTCACCGGCACTTCTCTCCGTCCCTCTTCTTTTCCTGGAAGAATCGGTGTCCAGACCAGCCAGACTGAGGAAGAGGCGTCTGCCCAATGCAATGGTCTCCTTGTCTTTCTCATCATAATTCTTCTGGGAGCCGCGTTTGGTGGATGTCTCCTTCTCATGCAGTGTGCAGGAAGCTTTTTAATGCGTATTGGTCGAAGATATGGGTGGAAATGGGTCAAGAAATCTGACAGTGTAGACCTTGAGAATACGATCTATCACTTGAAGGATCATCCAGGCGCATTTGAAGAGCACCATCTCGTCTTGCTCCGAGAGGTCTTGGCAAATTGCGGAGATTCATCGTATGTTCGAGCAGAGGAAAAGGCTACTGAAGAGGGCCGCCTGGATTCAACCGACTGCTCACGTCTCCCTTAACCTCGGCCTGCTCGTATGGTCCTTGAACACTCCATTCCCATCAGGTCCGGAGAGATATGTTCTTCTAGGACTTACCCTATGAAATGACCATAGCCGACGATTCGCGCGATTTGATCATCTGGTCATCATGGAAGAGGGTTTTCTTTCCTCGCTGTGACTGGGTAAGCTTGGGAATAACTCTGCACAAACACTTACCCATGGCTTCGTGATTGGAAGGAACTAGACAGCCAAAGGTCTATGCTAGAAAATAGTAGTTAGAAATGTGTGAGGACCAGAAAAGAAAAGTTTTAGCAACTTGAACTCATCTTCTTATGAGAATTATCTTCAGTGAAGTAACTCAAATACCAGCATTAACTTGCCTGAGCATTAACCTCGAGAGGCAACTCGGGTTATATAAGAGAATCAGACTTACATCCATGACAGCATCATTCCTCTCCCTACTTTTCCATTACGCCTCGACTCGCATCCACGAAAAAACGCCTCTATTCTCAATCTAACTAGACATCATGACCTTAGACACGGTATTACTATGGGTGTTTATACTCATCGTTTTCATGTCCGTCGGCTACTTCGTTTGCGTTTGGCTGGCCTATGGCTGCAAGTCAAGAAAACATACCCAGGATGAAGAGCAAGGAGACGTCGTGGTAAATCGGGAGGAAAACTATGAAAGCATTTTCGTCAATCCCCCCCAACAACAGATCACCCATCAGCCTGAGCCGTCTTACACTCCAATTTCCCTTCGTGGATCTCGCGCATCTCGCGGATCTCGAGATACCGAGCTCCCGGCCTACAAACCTATTGGTACACCTCCGCCTTCCTATATCCCAGCATACAAGGCGTTTCAACCAAATTCAACGCAGCCATCGTGTGGATGAGGTGTCCGAGCCCCTGATCTCACCGGACCTTGAGGCTTGCGCTTTGCTGTGAGTGATCAGACCTTGGAACTCTTATCTTTTCACTTCAGCCACATGCACCTCGAGTCAATAGAAGTCTCATATTGCTACTTATCAGCCTCAACTTCAAACTCTCGTCAATTCCTCACCGAATCATTCGAATCCACGACATATATCATCAAGGTTATCCGCCAATATATTTCCCCCTGTTTCTACCCAACTCAACTTTCGACTGGTTCATTACCAAACAACCCCACAGTCAATATTCATTCAATCAAACATCCTGCCAATAGTATCTGATATACTGCAGCTCAAAAAACCTGATAACCCTCATCATTTATACATTCCTCCCCTTATCACTTCATCAATCACGGGAGCAAAAGAAGCCCAACATGGACGTCCCTATACACCATCAGCCTAACCAATCAAATGATGACCCTCCAGGAATGTCCATCATTTGCATCATTTCCTGGGCTATTGGCGTCATGGTTGCTATTGGTTTTGTCGTCATGTTCGCCAAGTGTCTCATGGGTCGTCGATGTCCGCCGTGTCCGCCTCCAACAACATCGGGACCTCCAAGCGAAGAACCTTTGTACCCCGAGCCTATAGGCATTGGACCTCCGGGCCCTCCGCCCCCCCAAGCATACGAACGTGATCTTGAACAAGGAAGCATCAGCGAACGTGCCGATAGACCCACCAAGAGCTCGAAAGTTGGTAACCAAACTCGCGTACCACCACCTCCGTATTTTCGACGATGCTGATACACATCTGTTGGACCATAATGCTACTCCCCAGATGTCGAGGGTTGCATCAGGTATTGCCTATGTGCAGTTTTATTTCGAAGAACCATACTATAAGTTGGGGCGTCGGGTAGATATTGGCCAAGTTGCAATTGACTTGGATTAGGAGACTAGACAAATCACTATAATACTAGTCCAATGGATAAATTCAACACACAAAACTATGAACTGGTGAAACTTTTAGACTACCCATGAAATAAATACTAAAATATCCCAAACTTGTCCAAGTATTTACGTCACTTCCGGGTGAGCTCTCATGCCCTCTTATACTCGCAGAACAAATCCAATAGCGTCTAACTGGAGCTTCGAAAATGAGTAGCTAATTCTTTTAACATTGTATCGGTGACATCTATCCACAGAAGCGTAACATATACTACATAATTTCCAGCAAACGCTCAGCGCCAATTCCATTCCTCGTCTTCAAAAGGGTATTATAAACAGTAAACAACCAGATCACGCCTTGCCCACCCATCCTGAATTAATAAAGAAATCGAATATGCGTCCTCCTTTCTGCGAGTCCAACCTACAGATCTCTTTTGCCTGCTTCTTCTTCAGCGTGCCATTTGTCTTGAGAGCTTCCTTGAGAATCTGCTCCTTGATCATGAGATATGGCTTAGGCTGTAGTCTGATAACCTCGCAAAGCTTGACCTCTTCTGGTGTGAGGAGGTGCAAGTCTGGGGCTGTGTCTTGGGTCATGGGCATTGGTTGTACGCCGGAGATGGGTTGGGACGTGTATCTCTGCTTAGGAGCTGCATGGCCATTTACTCCATTTACCCCGTTGACTCCATTAGTTACTCCATTGACCTGGCCGTTTGTCTGGCCATTGGCTAGGCCATCAGTATGACCATTTGTTAATGGCTTTACATCGCCATTGACTCCGGCAGCAGGCGTTGGTAGTAGTCGAGCAGGAAGTTCTGGGGCGATAAGAAGAGCAGATCCACTTGGTGGCTCGGGAGGAGGAGGTTGCTTAGATCTCTGTGCAGATGCCAGGCGCTCGCGATCCATGGAACCCATGGGAATTGCCTTCTGGATCCTCGAAGCTTTCTCGTTCTCGTACTTTTCACCACTTCGAAGATCACCGATACGCATATTCCGCCACTCTTGTAGCTGCGTAATGGCTTGTCGTAGGTTCAGTTCATCGAGAAGACCTTGATTGAGCTCCTCAAAGTCCTGCTGGTTCATCATGCGGGCGAATGGTTTGGCTTTCTGCAGCAAATCTCTTTCTTCTTTGGTCCGCCTCTTCTCCAGCTTTGTGTTCTCTCTATATTCAAGAAGGTTGTGCTCAAAGATAACCTTTTTACGCTCAACACGTTGTGTCAGCCGAGCGTTGTATATGTCCATCACTGTAAGCTTGAGCTCCATTTCAGGTTCAAGCTCGCCTGTCCTGGGGTTCAATCCATCACCCGGATCGAACTGCATTAACTGGACAGCTTCCTCTGCCTCATTTGCATATTCGGTCTCGAACTCCAAACGACCAGGCATATATCCTTGAATCTCGTGACAGCTAGGTACACTAGCTGTTGGTTTTGTTTTAGGCTGTAGAGCGGGCGCGTTCTTAGCTGCATCTCGTCGCTCTTCTATTCGCCGTTTCTTGCGTGCCTGAAATTCTTCTCTGGGTATTTCATTGGCCAATTCGCAATCGTGAGGGCTACAGCGTTCGGGTAGTGGAAAATGAGACGAGTCGACGTAAGTCGATAAGTAGTGATCGCGAACCTCGTCCTTCTCACGGAAGCCGCCAATATGATCTGCGATATCGGCCCATGAGCCAAGACCATATATTTCAGCGCCCTCGAGGAGTAGTAATTCTTCGTCGGCACCCCATTCTCGATCAAAAATTGGGAATGAGTTCTGTTCAATCACACGAAAAGCGTGTGTCGCAGGGTTGTGAGCATTCCGTGATTCGCCCTTGGCGAAACACGAGACGCAGAGATCGAAGTCACTGCAGTCGGAGTCGGCGCATCGGATACGGACCTATGTCAACACCAACATGATTAGCGATCCCATCATGACATCGAACTGAGTTTAGCCGGTATATCTCCGAAGCGCGTCTTTACTGTTCCAAACAAGCTTCGGGCAACAGGCAACACAGCAAAATGACCTACCGTAGATGTAATATCTGATGAGCACACATCGCAAACGTACTTAACACCACCTTCGCCACCTCTTGTGATTGTTTTCTTGCGTATCACACCCATATCGCCGGCTGCGATGTCGGGCCGGGAGGTTCGTCGTTACCCCCCCTGTCTAGAAGTAGCAGCGGGTTCGAGGCAGCGCAAGGCGCGATGGAAGTGCAAAAGAAGATTTTTTGTGATGCGCGATTGTTGGGGGCGATGACGCGACGCGAAATTCGATGGAAAATGCCGGTTTGAGGTGGTTGTTGATGGAATCGGTGATGGGTCGATTTGTCGAGGGGCGGATGTTGTTGATTATGGCGTCTACGCTTTGCTCTGACAGGAGCTGGTCTGGGGCTGAAGTGCACTGAACTTGAGCTTGCAGGGCACGGATTAGGTTGTTTCGAATGGGGAGCCAGTAACCGCTAGCAGCAACCCCACGCCCAAATCATCATAAGTCACGTGGACGAAGTTTCCCCGGGCCGCATATCCCCGCTATGGGCAAGTGACGTGGGGATGGCAGACAACTTCAGACTCGAGTCCTAAGTAAGTGACAGAGAAGTCTAGACAATACTAGGATATTTTAGGATAACCTAGGAACAGCTTGGTTGTCCTATTTAACTGTTTTTGTTTATTTTCTCATCCAATGTCAGGTCCTGAGTCTTCTGACATCGAGAGCCCGGTACGAGCGTGACGCCATCCCCCATTATTGAATCTCCACAGTCTGGAAGTGACAAACTCATGCTTCCCTTCAAAGGTGTATGAAAAGACGTTGAGTTCTGTGTGGTGAATCGTGACATAAGCTTTGAGCCACAGATGTCAACTGCAAATAACACATCCAGCTCACAATTCGGGCATTGCATAACAATGCCGACCAATTGCCACAGCATAAATGCATATAAAGTGATGCATCAACTATATCAACACGTTTAATCACTTACTACCTTACTCACCGTTCTGACTCTCGATATATTTGGAATATGACAATGTCTGGGAAACTCTATCGCTTGTTGTTCCGTCCCTCACTACTATTTCGTCGACCGCCGCCTCCAAAGCGATTAGCACCACCAGCAGACTCTCAACTTAACGGCCGATACCCATCTTATGAGCAAATGCTTCGATTCTCATATGATTGTGCTGTTGCCCGGGATGCCGCTCGTAAGTCTTTCCCCTACTATAGCAAACCAGTAGTAAATCACATATCTGAGGTAGATGCCAAAAGGTCCTGGTTCTCCAGAATGTTCGGACCGCCATCCAGACCATAAAACTTAGGACTGCCATTCCAAGTGACAGTAAGACTCAAGTAGGTTGCCATAATTTTAAGGATCTTTTTTATGAATTTATGTTGACATCCTTTGATAAGGCCTGAAGCTTTCTTGGACCGGCCACTGAAGCACGAGTTTGTCACATCCAAACTGTGGAGATCCAATATTGGGGGCATCTGGTTTGGGAAAAAGACTCCCCCGAAAACACGGCCGAGAATATCACCGTTGAACCGCGCCATTCAGAATCCCCGGGTAGTCTTTGTTAGTTAGCTATTTATCTTGTATCTTCTGTCGCTAGCCTCGGCTTCTAGCAGTAATAAATTAAAGCTGGACCCTTCTCTAAATATTCATTGACTCTCATCAACCCCTCATTCACTTTAAATTGTCACCCCACTATCATCATGCCTGATCAAATTCTTGACGACATTTCTCACCGTCGATACAATCCCCTCACGGACTCATGGCTGCTTGTATCGCCTCATCGCACGAAGCGACCTTGGCAGTGAGTTTCTCATGCTTTAATTAAGAATCATCTGACATGAAATAGAGGCCAGCAAGAGGCTGCTGTCGCATCAAAACTTCCAGAATATGACCCCAAAGTACGCTCATGACATCACATCATTACAACTCAATCCCCTGACAAAACCAGTGTTATCTCTGTCCCGGCAACCCACGAGCCGCTGGCGACCAAAACCCGAATTACGAGAAGACTTTCGCCTTTGTAAACGACTATAGCGCCGTTAAGCAAGAGCAGCCAGACTATGATGCGAAAGCCGCATCCAATGACATGGAATCTCTTCTCCTTCAAGCTCAGGGTGTCAAGGGCGTGTGTTACGTGCTCACTTTCTCACCCAAGCACCATGTTACACTTGCAGACATGACAGCTGAGGAGATTGTTCCCGTCATTGAGCACTGGACTCGAATCTACGCCAACCATCTGACACCGTCGAACCCCCGGGCCGCTGAAGCTGACACGCTGGCCATTTCTATGCCAAAGGACGCTGCACCTTCTCCTGAGGAGCAGTATAGATATATGCAGATCTTTGAGAACAAGGGCGCTGCCATGGGGTGCTCTAACCCCCATCCTCATTGCCAGGTCTGGACTACATCAACCATGCCCGAGGAACCTGGCAAGGAGCTTGTGCAAATGAGCAAGTACCGAGAGCAACACGGCGGTCGACACCTCCTAGGCGACTATGTTAAGCTTGAACTCGAGAAGCAAGAACGAGTTGTCTGGGAGAACGATGCTTTTGTGATTGTATGCCCGTGGTGGGCTGTGTGGCCTTTCGAGGTTCTTGTTCTTCCCAAGCGACATATTCGATCTCTTCTCGATTTCAAGCCCGAGGAGCGACTCCAATTCGCCGAAGCCATTCAAGAAGTCACCCGACGATACGATAATTTGTTCGAATGCAATTTTCCCTACAGTTCTGGTCTTCACCAGGCACCTCTCGACGGAACACCGGAGGAGTTGGAAAGCGCATATTTCCATATGCACTTTTACCCACCTCTGCTGCGTTCAGCCACCGTTAAAAAGTTCCTCGTCGGGTATGAGCTGCTGGCAGAGCCTCAGCGTGATATCACTCCTGAGCAGGCCACAGTTCGTTTGAGGAATTGTGGAGGAGAGCTATATCGCAAAAATCTATAGGCATAGAGCCCGAGTATTAAAACATTAAAATCTAGACTTTTTTATCTAACAAAGGGTTGCCGTTATGCCGATTTCAAGGCATCTATTATTTGCCTGCCATGTGTATGTTACATTCACCGCCACTCACCAGTCTCACCACTTATCGTCTGATTTAGTTGTACTCGACATAGTAGTCACGGACAAGAGGCATCCAGATAAGGGAGATGGAAGCCAGAGTGAAAGGGAAGTACTGAGGGAGACCAAAAGTCATGGTCTTGAAAACGAAGAGCTCACTGGCAAAATGTCCCAGGGCGACAATGTAAGTCCAGTAAGCAATGGTGTAAACAGGACCAATGTGGAGATTATAAGCTGCGTAGCATCGAACAACGCAAGTGATTAGAGTCCAGGTACCGAAAAGTCTTCCAGCAAGGGGAGTAAGCTGATCGGTAGCCTTGGGGTCGTTCTGAGCAGGAACCAGCTTGTTGATCTGATCCTCTGGCTCGAACTTGTCGGTCTTGGGAGGGAGCTTGGGGTTGCGGACGAATTTGCCGTTGTAGACTCGTCGGGAGAAGTGTAGGGTTGTATACGTCTGCAGCGAGTTTCCGATCGAAATGATGGACAGCTAGAGCGAGGGGTCAGCATCTTATTTGGTTCTTGGGTGTAGACGGAGTGGCTCCTACGATGATCATGTAGTAGGGTAGAACACCCTTTGCTTCGGGGAGGATAGACTTGATGATATCCATTTCGACGAAATTGAAGATAAGTTGAGCCGAATAAGCGGGAATTAGAGAATCTCAACAGCTCTTATTGCAGTGGTTGCAATGCAGTTGTAAAAGTAAAATGGCGGGTTGAGATTGGTGTAGACGAGCTGGATGGTCTGTTTTTGGTGGGAGAGAGGGACGGACCTGTAATCGGGGACCAAAGGCCGCCGGAGAAGCTTGGACCAACTCAACAACGCCAGGGGTAATACCACCTAAAAATTCAATTCAATTAACTGTCCGGGCCTGAGAGCCAAGACCCAACTCAAGAGCCGAGGGGCATCCGTAGTGTACTTATCTTGTGATTGTCGCCTTTTCTTACTTTCTTCCTCCTCCTCTTCACACAGGCAGCTTATTTTTGTTGCATTCTTCAAATATGGACGCCATTACAAACTTCCTCCATAATGTACCGCAGCCTCTTCAGTGGGGTCTTGCTGGTATTGGTGCTCTCTTCTTGGGATCCAAGATTCTGAGCTATCTCCAGCTTGTCCTCAGCGCTTTCGTGCTCGGAGGCACTAACGTATGTGCTTCTGCAACACCCAATTGAGCTCTACTAATAATCATGTCTATAGCTCCGCAAGTATGGAAAGCCTGGTACCTGGGCTGTCATCACCGGTGCCTCTGATGGCCTCGGCAAAGAATATGCTCTGCAGCTCGCTGCCAAGGGCTTCAACCTCGTCCTCGTTTCCCGAACCCTCTCCAAGCTCGAGAGCCTCTCCGCCGAGATTCAACAGAAGTACCCTGGAAAGGGTCTGCAAGTCAAGGTGCTTGACATGGACTTCTCCCAAAATAACGATGCCGACTACGAGCGTTTGAGCGAGCTGATTTCTGGTCTTGATGTTGGTATTCTCATCAACAACGTTGGCCAGAGTCACAGCATCCCCGTTTCTTTCCTCGAGACCACCAAGGAGGAGCTTCATAACATTGTCACCATCAACTGCATTGGTACTCTCCGAGTTACTCAGGTCGTCGCTCCTATTCTGAAGCAGCGAAAGCGCGGTCTTATCCTCACCATGGGATCTTTCGGTGGCTGGACTCCTACTCCTCTCTTGGCGACATACTCTGGTAGCAAGGCTTTCCTTCAGCAGTGGAGCAACGCTCTCTCCGCTGAGCTTGCTGACCACAATGTCGATGTCTACCTTGTCCTGAGCCACCTTGTCACCACCGCCATGAGCAAGGTCCGCCGTCCTAGTCTTCTTGTCCCCAACGCTCGCAACTTTGTTAAGGCTACTCTCGGCAAGATTGGACTTGGTGGTTACCAGACTGCTCCCAACACTTATACTCCTTGGTGGAGCCATGCTTTCATGCTGTGGTTCATTGAGAACATTCCTGGTGCCAATGGTCCTATCACTATTTTCTTCAACAAGAGGATGCATGAGGACATTCGGCGCCGAGCTCTCCGCAAGGCTGCTCGCGATGCTAAGAAGCAGTAAATGTAGGATAGAAATAGGAGAAAAGAAGGAAGAAGCAAGGAGGATACTCGGAACATAATTGAAAAGGAGGAATGTAACAGCTGTGGACGTCAACTCAGCTGTCATGAGAGATAGTTAGTGGTATGACAACCATAATGCACTGCAAATTATGTAATCGCCCAGAACCCGTGAAGCAAAGGGTGAGTAACCTCAGACATTCCTTCATTTTTGCCGTACATATATGGCAGCTTTGGCTTGCAGAACAAAGAGACCTGTGCATTGTACTATCTAAACTACCTGTGTTTGCCCAGCAACAAATTAACATATTCTGGTGTGGATTTGTCTAAGTAGAGCAGAGAGGTGGATCAAAGAACCTGCGTGCTCACAGACCAGTACATCTTGCTCACAGAGTTGGTTGTTGGTCCAGTATATGTAGGTATAATTAATAAATAAACAATTACATTGTCTTCAGCTTAATTACTTCATATAACATGCTATTCTCAGTGATTTTGAGCTTTCATGACGCGTGGTTACCCTGCTCTCAGCCTTGCACCAAAACGGTCCTAGCGTCACGCCCCAGTCGCGAAAAATCCGTGCTCCATATCCAGCCTCCCCAAGCTCTCGTCAAATTGTTTATCACCTTCAAAGCGTACTTCTCTCGCTATAGACTCTATCTCAAACCTGACGACGACGCGACGAAAGCGAAACCCCCCCACGAGGTTTACCACGCGATTACGAGGGATTGGGATATTGATCGCAATTCCATCCGCGCGCCTTGAGTCCGTCGCTTTTAATGATCCGCGATCTGCCTACAGCGGTATAGCAACGAAACTGGTGAAGCTACGCAGGCCCGCCAAGGGCTTCGATATTACTGCCCATAATGTCGTTTCCACAAACAACTCCGGTCAGGCCAGTTCCAGGCGCCTTCTTGAATACGCCGGCCGTCGCCTCGAGGTTTCAGTCGGGCTCTGATTCTGTGCGCCGACAGCTCTTCACCGGCAACGATAGCAACCAGGCCGTCTCGCATAAGAGCTCGGCGCCTGTCTCGTCATCGCGAAATGTCGCAGCTACTGCGCCATCTGCACCAAGGACAACTAGTAACGATAATCTGATTGTTCCTACCGCGCTGCCACCTCTTCGATCCGAAAATGTCCCCCCCGTTGTCAAGGCGGCCAGGGCCATCAACGCATGTCTCCAGTCTGATGGCCGTTATCCTGACTTGGATTCATATTGTCGACGTAGGTTACAAGAGATTGGATGCGAAAAAACCAGCTAACAAAGACCAGAGGGCGCGTCGTCCGACTACGACCTTGAAAATACCGATTCTGCGATGGCCCCCTTCCACAAAACTCAGATGTACCCCATCCCGAACCAAGTCTTCGACCATTACAATGCTGGCGAGCTTCAGACTCTGATGGGACTCTTTGCCGAGATCAACCACGCCTGGGTCGTTATTGATAACTCGCTGTTTCTATGGGACTACACACACCCTGACCCCGAGCTGATCGGGTTCGAGGACCAACCGCATACTATCCAAGCCGTCGCGCTCGTGCCTCCTAAACCAGGCATTTTCGTCAACACGATCACACACATTCTCGTCGTTGCGACTTCTTCAGACATTATTTTGTTAGGTGTTTCGGCCACCGCTACCCCTTCAGGCTCTAAGACAGTATCTCTTTACCAAACGAAAATGCAGCTCCCCCTTCGTGGTACCGACGTTCGTATTATTACTGGATCTGCCAACGGCCGAATCTTCTTCGGAGGAAGCAACGACATCGACATTAATGAACTTTACTATCAATCTGAGGAGAAGTGGTTTTCAAATAGGTGCGGTAAGATCAACCATACGAATCCCGGCTGGTCCTCAGTTGTCACACTACAAGGTGGATTCTGGTCCCACAAGACTCCCGAACACCTTGTTGATATCGTGATCGACGATTCGAGAAACCTCGTGTATACCCTCTCGAGCCGATCGACCATTCGAACATACCATATGGAAGGCCCCGACCGACTGAACAAGGTTATTGAGAAGGAGAAGCTCCACTGTCTTCGCGACATTGCTCACATGATCAACCAATCTAGGTTGCTGAGTGACCAAGTGAGCATTGTCTCGATCAGCCCTATCTCTAAGCAGGAAGCGGCTAAGCTTCACTTGATGGCTCTGACAAACACTGGGTGCCGTCTATTCTTCAGTGCGACCAGTGCTGCATCCTACATTTACGGTTCCTCGACAAACCTGGCACCCCAAAGTATGCAGATCCAGTTCATCAAGTTCCCCCCTGGCCAAACTTCTCGTCGATCTACTTACCCTGGGGGCGAGACAATCACTGATTCCGAATCCACCTCGCTGTCTTACAGCCGACAAGGTGCTCGATTTGCCCCTGGATATTTCTTGGATTTTGTGAGCAAAGAGTCTAATCCCAACGAGGATACCCTCTTTGTGTCTGG
Source organism: Fusarium acutatum (assembly GCA_012932015.1). Classification (NCBI taxonomy): domain Eukaryota; kingdom Fungi; phylum Ascomycota; class Sordariomycetes; order Hypocreales; family Nectriaceae; genus Fusarium; species Fusarium acutatum. Next base: position 15,049 of record JAADJF010000269.1, on the reverse strand, counting down.
ACCTGAGACGGGACGTCTTAAGAACACGTCCCCGACATCTCCTTTCAAATACCATGAATCTGCCAGCTGGATTGACATTGGCAGCCGAGCTGAAGCTGTTGGATTAATCACAAAACCGTTCGCAGCGGCACCACAGCCACTTGGCTTCGGTAATGAGTTGGCTGTGCAATTCGACGATGCGCCTAGCGAGTTCGCAATTCTCACAAACACTGGTGTACACATCGTTCGACGAAGGCGTTTTGTGGATATCTTCGCTTCTGCTATTCGAGGTGCTGTTGGAGACGAGGGGTTGGAACTGGTCTGCCGCCGCTTTATTAATAATTACGGCCGCGTAGAGACTGTTGCTACCGCTCTGGCTGTTGCTTGTGGTCACGGAGGTGACTCTAAACCTGGTGCAGCTCGTGCTATCGACCAGGCAACAGAAGATCGGGCACGATCCGTCTTTGTCGACTTTGGTGGACAGCCTACAATGGCTGAAACCGACAGCTCATCCCTTACAACCGATTCAATTAATCTCTCGTCTAGACATGACGCTCTGGCTCTGTATCTTTCCCGACTGGTGCGCCAGTTGTGGAAGTCAGTAGTCATTGCTCCGGGTGTTTCTGCTAACGGTGGTGTCACTATTGGCTCTACAATTCCCCTTTCCAAGTTGAATACTGTTCAGGAGAATCTGGAACGACTAAGGAGGTTCCTTGATACCAACCGTGGCCTTATTCAAGGCTTGTCTGGTCCGTCTGATCTCCAGCATGTGTCTAGTCGTCAGGAGGAAGTTGCTCTTCAGGCTGAACATCAAGCTCTTCATGCTCTTCAGAAGTTGATGGAGAGTATTTCGGAGGGTATCTCGTTTGTGCTTATGCTATTCGATGAGCGGGTTGCTGATATCTACACTCGCCTCGATGCTACAGCGCAACAACAACTCAAGGAGCTGACATACGAGAAGCTCTTTTCTCAAACTGACGGAAAGGACCTTGCCAAGCTGCTTGTTAAGGCCATTGTTAATCGCAATATCGAGAGTGGCTCCAACGTTGAAACTGTTGCTGACGCCCTTCGAAGGAGATGCGGCAGCTTCTGTAGCCCAGATGATGTCGTTACTTTCAAGGCCCAGGAACAGCTTAAGCGGGCTTCTGACCAACCTCTTCAGACCAACCAGTCGAGAAGTCTACTCCATGAGAGCTTGAGGCTCTTTGAGAAGGTTGCTGGTAGCCTCACTTTTGCCAACCTTCAGAGTGCTGTGGAACAGTATATCGCCCTCAAGTACTATGCCGGCGCTATCCAGCTGTGCCTTGTGGTCGCCCGCGAGAAGGACAGGGGTAACACAGCTCTGTCTTGGGTCAACGACGGCAAGCCCTCTGGAGACCCTCGTGCCAATGCTTTCAATGATCGCAAGCGTTGTTACGACATGATCCATGACGTTCTGAGTCACTTGGACGCTGCATCAAGCAGTGAGCCTGAAATGGTCGATGGCAGGCTGACATTGATTGCTACCAAGAGGCTTGAGGCCTACGAGGTGGTGAACGGGTCGGATGACGAGGTGTTCCACTTTGACCTTTATGAATGGTACATCCAACAAGGCTGGACGGATCGAATTCTGGCTATCGACTCACCCCACGTTATTACTTTCCTTCAGCGACTTGCTGGCACAAACATTGAGCATGCTGACCTGCTCTGCCGATTCTACACCAACCGAAGTCGATTCTTTGATGCAGCCGAGGTGCAGGCGGAGCTTGCCAACTCCGACTTCCCCATCAGTATCAAGGACCGAATCAGATTGCTCAGCCTGGCCAAGGCGAATGCCAACGTTTCAACGACTGGTGTTAGCCGACAGCAACAGCAGCTGCTGAACCACAGTGTCACAGAGCTGCTTGAGATTGCTCACATCCAGGATGATCTCCTGGAGCGTTTGAGAGCTGACGACCGTATCGACCCTGAGAGGGCCCTCGAGATTGAGGAAGCTCTCAAGGGCAAGATTCAGGGACTGTCCGAGGTAGGTCTCAACTGTTTTCTCTTAGCCAATGACGATTACTCACATGCTGCAGCTCTTCAACGACTATGCCGACCAAGCCGGTTACTACGACCTTTGCCTGCTCATCTACCATGTTGCTGATTACCGCAACCATATGACCATTTCGGGAACATGGAGCAACCTGATTCAACAGACACACGATGAGGTCATGTCTCGCCTAGAGAACTCAGAACCAGGAATGCCATCGCCCCCATTGCCTTACGAGTCTGTGACCAGCAAGATCCAAAACATCGCCCACCGCACATCCCTCGACAGCTTCATCTTCCCTATCCAAGACCTACTTCCTGAGCTCTGCCGTTACGCAGTGGCTTACCAACAAGATGCCACAATCGGTGCTGATCCCACCTGGCCGGTCCAACTATTCCTCACGTTGGGCGTCTCCCATGACATGATTGTCCGTGTTCTGGAGGGCGTTTTCGATAGTCAAGACTACGGCTTCAGTGGATCTGTGCGAAACCGCATGATTGAGCTTATCGTTTATGTGGTCAACGACTGGGTGGCTGAAGCCCGTCGACGTGGAGGTGCCGGAAAGGGTGGTGCCATTGGTCCCGCTGTAGCCGACCTCCTCAAGAGATGCGACGCCGCCCTGCCACCACCCGGACATGGTAACAACGCTGGCGGTGCAGACCTTGCTGATGTCAGGCGAGTTCTGAAGCTGCTGAAGAGAGAGGTGGATGGATTGTCACAACGGGTTCCGACGGGAAGCCTCAGATTTGCATAGGTAGCGAGCTGAGAATGGATGGAAAGAGAAGCAAGCATCAGTCAGTTAGAGTTTAGAGAATTGGGAAGCTTTGAGTAGTTGGTAGTTGGGGGTGCGCGGCCACATGTTTTTGTCAAGGATGATGGATATGCTATGCTATAGGCGCCAATTGTCATGAGGGTGCGTTGTACTGTACAGGTCGAAAGGGGTTTTCTCAGTTTTTTTACACATGTAATTATTAAACAAGACATGGGGGGTTTGATAAAAACGGCGCCCCTTTGAAAAGAATGGAAAGAAATGCAACAGCGAAGCGATATGTTTACCTACCTATATCAGGCTGCGTCTCATTAACAGAGCGGTGTCGCCGACATCCCAGTGATATTGTCTAGTGATATCCTCCTACTTCATAGTGATTCAGAATGGGTGTACAGTAGCACAAGGCAAGGACAGTGTATGCAGCGCTACGTCGACTCTGCAATGCCGCTCGCCCTGTGTTGTGAGACTTGGAGGCGGTGGGAGGTGGTATTGGTGCGTGAGGCCTGTACGGTTGTTCGCCTCACTTTGGGGGGACAGGGCCAGGGCGAAGGGTAACACGCCACGCTTGAAAACGAGTCGTAGCAAAAGGGCCTCACTGCGTTTGGAGCGGGCTTGGGGAATTGTTTTGGGGGGCGAGGGACTTTGGATATATAAAATTGAGAGGTTGTGGTGTTGTTGTCAAGGCAGACTTCAACAATCTCTTGTTTCTTTGTATGGGGAGCAGCACTTTATAAAGCAGCTCTCAAACGCCAAACAACAAATCTCATATATAGCACAACTCGTCTCGACGACTTGACGCTTACAACTTCTAGTTCACTATGACTTGAAACACTCAACGACTCCTTTCCTTTCCTCTGTCTAGAGCTGGTCTCCTACAACCTACCAACGCAATGAATCATCAACAATGATATCAAATACGTTTCACCACGCTTCAAGCGTGAGTCTTTAACCCAGCGCAAGCAAGCATAATAAAAATAAAAAAAAAATACACGAAAACCGCTTCGCTGGGTACCACGTTTCAGACCAACCGTTCGCGAGAACCTTCAACTACACAAACCTCGCTTGGGTTGGTCGGCCATACTACTGATGTCGGGGTATGGTTCACAAAAAAAGGGGAGAACATTCTGTATTTCAGTCCAGGGCGGGGGATGAAGATACTGGATGGGGGAGGTCATTCTTTATAGACGGGAGGTTTTCTGGGGGAGTGCGATAACTAGAAGGTTAGATGGGTGGAGGGCAAAAGCGGTCATTTTAATGTATTCTAGAAGATACAGTGTCGTTCGTTTTGTACAAATTTAATATTGTATTATATAAAATGTGTATTAGAGGGTGGCTACTTTGTTAAGTTCTTCTTCTCAACTGTCACAATACTATTTATTCTGATACTAGCCTGTCACTGGAATTCTGTAACTACTCTTACCATTGAACAGTCGAAATAAACTCATTCATAGTTCTAGTCGTCATGTAGTTATGAATTTTGGTATGAATATGAAAGATCAAACTTCCGTTCCTCTCAACCTCAGACTGAGTTACTCAACTCTCCCAGTCATACAAATCACTCTGAACTCAATGTCCCATCCCTTGCCCCCATGTTTCTCCACCAAATGCCTCCTCAACAAATCCTTTACCTCCTCCAGCGAATGCTCCCTCTGCACTTCCTCACTCCACCAAGTCTTCATCAACCAACCCAGCATCATGCCAAACTGCAAAATATAATCTTCCGCATTTTCAATAGTGTAACTATCATCATGTGCCGTCACTTTGACATCTTGAAACCCCTCTTTCTTTAGGTGTTCTTCGATCCATGCGGGGTTTGCCCAGTCGCCTTGGTCGTGCATTTGCATCTTCATGACTTCGGGGAGTTTAGCTTCAAAGGGGAATGACGCGAATGCTGTTCGTATGTCGGGGATCCAGAATGTGTTATCTTTGTGGAATGTTGTTGCGCCGAAGATGCCTCCTGACTTGAGGATGCGTTTGGCGTCTGGACGTGTTAGTTCTGATCTGAGGAGCTTGTGAAGGAGGCTTACCAGCTAGGACAGCATTTGGATCAGGAATGACGTGGAGTGCTAGGCCAAGACCAACATGCGTGAAAGTATTCTCAGGGAGTCCAGTGTTCTGTATATCTCGTCAGTATCTGGGCATCTTATGGTGGAAGTCAACTCACAGTCGCATCCAGCTTCTTAACCTCTGTATTAACCCATCGTTCCGTATCAAGTCTCTTCTTAGCCACACTTATCATACCGTCCGAAGCATCAGCACATAGAAACGTGCTCTTTTCGAGTACATCTCTAGGCAAAACCTGCTGGACCGCATGTGTCAAGACTCCACTTCCACAAGCATTATCCAGGAACTTCACAGGCGTTGAAGTCTTTTCAGATATCCCCATTTGTGTAGGAAGAGGCTTGATTAGGTGTGGCATCATGGTCTTTGAAGCGTACAGCATCTGAGCTTCCATGGTAGCGCTGTCATAGTGCTCTCTGAGAGTCTTGAGGGCGTTTGCGGTGTCTGAGGAAGTCATTCTGATGAAGCGAGAGGTTCTTGATATAACTGGTCGTAGTAAGTTGATCATGAATTTAGTTTGAGTTGTTGTTATCAATATGTTCAGTTCGTGAAGGGTTGTATATAAGGCTGTTGGGAAGTTTCCGAAAAGTCACCGCTGGACGGAGACTAGCTCGGAGCCTTGGCATGGTATTTCCAGGGGATAATGAGAGTTATAATAAAGCCTGCATAGTTTTAGTATACATCTTACCGTAGGTTACTGGTCTATAGTGAGTGTTTGTGTACGAATTGAATAGTCTTTTGTGTCAGTTGCTATATAAACTCCTCCTCGTCACTGTTTAGGGTGGCTTAAGGAAGGTCTCATATCTACAGACATTTCCACCAATTCCTTACCTAACTCCCCAATCTATACTAAGAAAAGATTGCTGTTCTCACCGATTCTAATTCAATGTTCAAGTATGTAAAGTATTTCAATAAAGTTCATCGTAAGTGCTTCCCTTTCTTGGCGCTGGAATGAGGTGACACGTGATACATTGTCCAGTCGAGTCCAGGGTGGCATCTTATCTCCACATAGTATCAACTCAGCTTCAACTCAACTCTCCAAAGCTCACAAACATACTTTCTTGATCGCCATGTTATGATCTTGATGCTTGATCTGGACGCTTCAAGTCGCCGAATAAACGAGGGTGGTTTCTCATAAACTAATTCTTTGCGCCGTCGAATCACACCACTATCATGATCGCTCCCATCGCCTGGGCCTTCGTCGCCCTGGGCACATTAACGCCCCTCGTCACAGCGAATCCAGAAGATGGTCTTCCCTCATATCACTACGGCGCTCCTATTCCCGTAGAATGCATGAACCGTAACTCGTACGCACCATTACTCAATTACAGCTACATCCCTAACTAGGCGCAGAGAAACTGGCGAGCATGTCGAAAACGAAAAGCACGAAATTGAGTGGAAACCTTTCCCCATCTGCAACGAAACTGGCCGCTCCCTTGAATTCAAATATGGCACAGAGGGCGAAGTGAACTGCACAATTGCCATGATCGACGACCCTTTCTTCCACCTCCTCGAATTCTACATCCACTCCGATGCGCCTCTATCATGTCGTATTCCTGCGCGTCCAGCGGCCGAAGTCGAAGTCGTTGGCGAGAAGGTCCCCGAGCGCGAATACGTCCCTGTTGTTTTCGCACTCGCGGGCACATTACAGCTTAGCCATATACATATCAGCACGCATATGAACGTGTTGCTACATAGCACGCCGAAGCATCATACTCATGTTCATGACAGTGGTGTTTTGGATTCAGCGATTGCGTATAGCACCAGTCCACTGCATCATTTGCAGGGTTCGCATACGCGAAAATTGGTCATTGGCGATCCATTGCCGTTGAGCCTCTCTGTGCGATGGTTTCCTACACCGGCGCTACCCAAGACAGAAGGAAAGGTAGAATGGCAGGGCCTAGGCGGCCATATTTACGCGAGCACTGTGTTCTATAGTCTCGTGTCCTTTGGCGCTGGCGTGCTGTGTGCTACTATGTACACTCTTGGTGTGATTCTGCCCAGGAGACTCAAGGGACGAGCTCTTGGGGGTGCCACGCCGTTGGGATATGGGGTGAACACTATGGGCAATGGATGGGGATACTCGAAGCAGAATAAGAGAATGGACTGAGGTCCAGGTTTTATGTACAGTGCATTTATGGAGTCAGGGATGGATATGGGAATCTTGCAATGTAGAACAGTAATGTGAAAAGCCGGAGGCAACAGTCCACACTGACTATCTGTCATGCAAGTGCCGTTTCGTGATCGTGCTCTCTACTGTGTCTTGGGCTTGATATCAGTGCTCACACGGCGCAACAGTCGTGTGTACATATCAACAGCCATAGCACCAGCTTGATCTCATTAGCAAACATCTCAACAAACGGATGAGAACTTACGAATAAGCGCATAAGGGAAATACGTCCCCCAGACCAAGTTCCTCTTATGCTCCTCGCTCACCAACTCAGGTCCCATTTCCAACAGCTCAGCAACACAAGCCACAGAACTCATAGCAGTCAAGCAACCATATGCCAAACCAGCGAGTTCAACAGGTCCAGACGAAGGCTTCTTAGCAGCGAGGTTCCGTACGATGTAAATAGCCAGAGGGAACTGGACAAAGATCTCAATGAAGAACATGCTGCGGAACCAGGCACCGTGGAACTTGTCCCCGAAGAAGGGATCTCCTGAGAAGGAGAGATAGTGTTCTTTGACGTTGGCTAGAAAGTGGAGAGGGGCATTGGGCGCAGAATAGATTGATTCGGGGTAGAATTCAGTGAACTCAAGACCTGGGGTTTGTTAGTGAGAGCCTTGAGGTTGAGGTGAGGGATACGGACAGATCATGCCGATGAGTTGGAGTGAGATTATGACCAGGTATACCCAGTCGCGAGCTGCATTTTGTGCCATTTTGTAAATGAGAAAGGGTAAAGAAACAAGTAATACAATATGAGCAAGCAATTGAAACGAGATTATAGGGTTTTTTTTTGTGTCAATGGCTTCTGACTTTTGGTGCAAGAATGTTGAAGGGGGAGCTTTGGTTGGGAAATGAAACATAATTCGGCGCCGGACCCTTGTTTCGTCCGGGCACGTCCGGCCGAAGGTGCCGTCACCAATGAAGAGTATAACATGGTTGCATGGCAAGCATGGGCATAAAACAGACTTTGAACGGCAGTTGACATTGATCATTACTTTGGGTATCATTCCAATTAGTGTTCTCAGGTAGGTATCATTAAATGCTAATACACGCTACAAGTCAAATCACACGGCAGCGTCAATCGCGCTATTGAGCCGCAACAGTCGTAAGAGACTTATCGAAAGCCTCCATATCGAAGCCTGTCAACAAATCCGCCCAGAATTCATCGTCAAACTGAAAATTAGTCGCCCAGTCTGGATTACTCTGGAATACACTCGAGCTCTCCATCGCAGTCGGCGGCTGCGGCACCAATAGCTGTTGTTCATCCTCAGGAATTTTTGACAAATACCACTGTCGAATCCATCTGACCTTGAAGCACGACTTAAGAAACACACTGCTCCCATCCTCCATGACCCTACGTCTCCTATTCAGCCTCTGCGCCTCTTCATCAGCCTGTGCAAACTGATCGCTCAAGCGCTGGAGAATATGCTGGAATTGAAGGCGTCGACGTGCGGCTTTTGGATCCCAGTCTGTAGAGTTCTCGGCCATTATAAGGCGTGAGGCTGTGACTGTTACGAAGGCAAGGACGCATGATACTGTCACAGGGAGGATGGAGATCTTTTCGGGGGGCAGGGTGACGTGGTTTTCGAGGGTGTCTTGGATGGCTTGGAGACATTTCCAGAGATATTCGGTGCGGAGAAAGGGTTCAGTTAGAGAGGTGTCGGTGGATAGGAGACTTGAGGGTTTCATGGTGAGGATTGGCTCGTAGAGGCGGACGAGGATGGAGTTGTAGTGGGCTCTGAAGCCAGCTGTGACAGTTAGTTTGGGGCAGTGATTAAGTCGGGAAACGTACGTATTTGCTTTACGATTTCGGGCTGTAGTTTAAAATAGTTCTCCAATTCGCGATGGACGGTATCAAGAGCCATGGCGGTTACGGCCTGGAATGTTGGAGGTGTTGGATCGAAAGGATCAATAGATGGTATGACGCTGAATCCCCGATCGGCCAGGTGTTGCATCCGAACGAGAGAGACAAGATATATATCCGATTCAAACTCTCGTGCTTCGGCGAGGTTGTCGCAACAGGAAGCGAGATGTGTATTCCAGTGGAAGATGGTGCTCTTTCTGAAGTACGGGCTTAGTCTGGTCTTGTTAGCCGCGCTTTAGTAATCAGAGGGCATGTTGGCCTACAGATTTGTGATGTGGTATACACCTAGAACTGCGCGTTTTTCGGCTGCTGTCTGATGAGCCTTCATCTTGAGCGGGTGTTTGCTCATTGACGTCCATGCATCGCCAAGCAGCGTCTTTGGTCCTCCCAGAAAGTGTCCTGCGTGCTTGTCAAGCCGTAGATCAATGACTAGACCAATAGCCATTTGTATAATGTTTGTAACTTGAAGCTCTCCGTAAAAGTGAAAGTCGTTCCTAATCAATTAGTCTAAATCTTCAGACTTCCGAAGGGAAACTCACCAAGCTAGATAGACCAGCATCGCTTGCAATATGTCAATAGACTTCTCCTGCCTCACAACAAGATGCTCAGCAAGATATCTCCTAAACCACGCCTTAAACTCCATCTGTACTTTATCATTCAACGGCGAAACAACCGCCAATATAGTCCAGAACATGACTCTCGACTCAACATACAATTCCGAAGCACACATTGAACTCGGCACAGGAACGAAGGGAAAATGCGGCACGTAGTCTCTGCGGTATACATCAAGACGTTCAGAGGCTTCTTGCTGCGAGACGCGAAAGCCAGGAAATAGTTCAACATCCGTGCTGAAGCGGACGCTGTCGTCGGGGATTTGGTTGTGGTTTGTAGTGAAGGGGTTTTCTTGGGTGTGAGGTTGACATGGAGCGTGGGACTGGACGTCTTGGGGACTTTCTGGTGTTAGAGGGGAGAGGCCTTTGCGCTGGTTTGCGGAGAGGAGAGAGACGATGCCATCAATCTTCTTTTCTAATTGAGCGACTCGTCTATAAAAGTTAGTAACATTTATATAAATGAGCTGAGAGGACTTATGTACGTTGATTTGCCGCGTTTTCGTCGCTGTGTAATTTCCGGTACCTGACAATCAAGCTTCATCCTCAAACATCTACACCAGCAATTAGCCAACATTCCACATTAAATATTATATATCATACCTTGAACACGTCTTTTCTACACGGCCAGATCCAGAACTAGGCCATTGACACTTCATCTTCAACCTCGCGCAATTCGTACAAGCCCTCGTCTTCTGCGCCACATCCTGGCGATCGTGATCCTGACTAATGAGGCATTCATCCATCATTTGCACGTTGAAGAATTCATTCAAGGATGCCAAAAGTTAATAAACGAAGATGAAAAAGGTAAATTGAATGGCACGAGATGAGGTTCAGTGTGATTTACTGATGCGCCGGAGGTAAAGATGGTTTATCGGCCGCTAATCCCGGGTTTCGGGGGCTTTTATAACGCCCGGTTGTACGCGTGTGGCTGTTCCAGGGGTGATTTAGTGCCTTATTGGGAAAGGAGATCGGGGACCGGGGGTCTTTTTAAGGGCCGATGGGCCGGTTGACGACAGATCGTAAGACATATCCCATGGAGATTGCATCAGAGCAGCAAACCATACTCATGCTAATAATTGCAATCAAATCAGCTTAATGTAAGTCTTCGAGTACTTCAATATCATGTATACTAACTGAAGCGCAGCAAGATATATCATAAACTCGTTGCACGGTTGAGTATAAGTGCTCGGAGTTGAAGAACTGAAGAATCCCGGTGTGTATTGCGTCCGCCGTAGGTAGTGCTTACATCGAAGTCGAGTGTCCCCAAATATTATTTTTACTTAATTCAGGCTCATAAATACATCCAAGGTATTTTATCTGTGATTTATATAGCAACGATCTTAATTGATATATATAACATAATCCAGCATGATCTAGACCATGGTTATTCAAGTTTAAGTTTCCATGATGAGAACCTTACAGAACGCACGGCCAATATCGTAGAAAACAGTCGTTAATAATTAATATCCCAACTGGAGTCTCCAACAGTATTCATCTATGATCTGCAGTGGGTAAGGTATGTCAGAACGGCCAAAACTTGAGCCGTCTCACAGTGAGGTAGCTAGTGAACTTTATGTATCTCTTTCACAAAGCACCAGCCTTTAAATTGATTGGCGGTAACTGGTGGGCATTTAATCGTTCTGGGTCACTGTAAGTGAAGGAGATAACGGCACCGATTGGCTAACTCATGGCGGCTGAAGATGGGCCAGTCCTCACTGCCCGAATGAACATCATTTTGATATAGGATCAAGTCACTCATGATATCACATTTGCAAGAACAAAGAACAGATTAGGAAGATAAATCAATTCCTAACTAACCTACCAGTAAAAAGACTTATCAACGCCAGAAAAGCAAATTCCAGATCCAAAGACTGTCCAAATATCCATCGCTTGCAGAGGAAAACATGGCTATCTAGGCAGGTCAGGATAACCTCCAATTCCGCACTGAGATACCTAGTATCTTCCTCTTCCATCAACTCCCTGCCTCTTCTTCTTCTTGGCCGGAAACTCTGATTCCCCGGCTGGCGGTGTTATGTAAACACTTGGCTGTAGTCCACTACGGCCGTCTTTTTTTGCGCTTCTCTTTTTCAATCTTTTTTTTGTCTTTTGTTAATTTGAAAAGGGGATTCGGGGACAGCTGAACTGTTGAAATCCTGGATTCTACATGTCTAGCCCGGGTGAAGGGGAACTTACTTCTCCTTCTCAGCCTCATCCTCATCCTTGCCGTCATTCTTCGACTCGTCATCCTTCGTCTCCTTCTCCTGCTCGGCTTCCTTCTTACTCCCAACCTGAGTCTTATCCTTCGCATCCTCCTCGTCATTAAAGTCCATTCCAAGGAACGGAGCGATCTCCGACTGCATGCGGAGAGTGCTGCGACGATTCGCACGCTTCTGCTTGCGTGTCATCACATTCTCGGCACTGCGGTCAATAGGCTCGTTTCCAAAGTTGCCCATGGAGGCAGAGCCGCGACGGGAAGCGCCAGTGGTAGTGACGGCGGCGGCGGCGGTGGTATCCTTTGAGGAAGACATTGTAATTTACGATTGGAGAATAGGTGAAAGTAGTTGTTCTTGGTATGGTGGGTTGAGATAGTAGTAGTGGTTGTGAGCTTATGTAAAGGTTTGATGGATGAGAGAGGATGAAGGCGAAAGGCCTACTGTATATATAGGTTATTCAGATGAGGTGAGTTCCACGAAGTGTATATAGTTGTTCAATGGAACTGGAGCTGTTCCCAATTTGATCTGGTGTGCTATATAATCCATCTCGTCCGGTCTGATGAACTGACGGAGAGAAGATAATGTCCAGACGAGACCAGGTTAAATTTATACGTGTATCAGAATCATTCACATCTGATATTTGGGAACCAATACGCGAATAGGTGACATGGCAATGAAGAGCGGAAAACAGTACTTTGACAGTGACCCTGTGCGTTGTTCATCATGCAAACACAAACTTGGATGGACCAGAAGCTGAGTAAACGGCGCCTGGTCTTTTTGCGTTCATAGTTGCACTTACAAAGAACATTGGTTGATGGACCAATGAAAAAGAACACTGCAATGATTCGCGACGGCAATTGATGCAAGGAAAGCAATTATTCACTCGAAAATGGCCCGAAAAGGTTGAATACCACTCTCATCGACTTGGATGTTACTATTTCGTCCTATGCGTTAGCGATGTCTCCCATGTCTTCCAACCTTACCTCTGAGTCACAAACA